>JAIQCU010000405.1:0-56375 GCA_022114935.1 Leptestheria dahalacensis | reverse complement strand
AATATATTATATGAAGTAATTTGAGGAAAATACAAAGAATTGTACCATGTTTTTTTTGTAATTCAGAAGCATTTTTAAGGATCAACTTCAGGCAAACTGGCTATATAGTTTTTAGAGGTACCAGTTTTCATCTTGTTTTCTTGGTTTGAAATCTGCAGCCATTCGCCTTGAAAGAAGGGCTTTACTGTCTAATTCGCAGGTTGAAAATAGCGTGCTTTGAGTGTAGTTGCGGAGGCTATACGGGGGGCGAGTATACTCAGCGCACGCTATTTTCAACCGGCGGCGGACAAAAAAGTATACTCTATTCAAACTCGTCTAGCGCCTACACCATTCAAGGTAGAAACGTCGTTTTAAAAGAAAATAGTAGTTCAAAGATACCGCCTTCTGACAGTGTAAAGTTTGTTACATTTTGAGTATTTTATCCCTCTCAAAAAGCGCTTTGAAACAAAGGAAAAATCTGAAGATTTTGGTAGTTTTTCTTTATTATCTCAGCTGTTTATGAACCGTTTTTAAGTCTTCTTTTTGCAAAATGCTTCTCATAGTAATAGAAACGCAATGCTTTTTAATTCGTCAAAATATCTTCATAAATAAGGGCGCCAGGGGCCAAAAACTGTTTTCTCCCTCACATGAATTGACAGTTTTTAGCGTTTTTTTTTCAAAAATAAGCCGAAATAATCAATAAAAAGTAGATATTTGAATTCTACGCGTTAAAACACGTCTGTTGACCCCAAGCACGATTAATTCTGAGTTCACGTATGGCCGCAATATAAAAAGATAAAAGTGATCATATTAATAAAATCAATCGCGCTCCCACTACATGACATTGCGTGCAGTTCCTTGTACCGCCTTCTCCTGTCCAAAAGAACATCAGACGTCGATTGCTCGAAAAACGGATTTGTTTTTGGTTCCGTTGTTAAAGTTGCTCTGAAGTTATTGAAGTTTCAGCGTTCAGTTCCTCGTCCCGCGGCTATGTTTACATTCAAATCTTGTAAACATACAACTTTTACCTTCTTAAGATGGTTCTGTTCTGTTTGGTATCAGGACGCCTTAAGATTCGATAGCTGAGTCTTTTTCGCGTCAGGTCATTTGTTCGTTATGTTCCTTTGGTTGAGATGGTTCTCAAGATGGTTCGCTGTTTTGTCGTAAACTGTACCCACAGAACGTCCGGGAAGGTTGGGCAGTCTAAAATGGTTGCGCCCCATAAGGATAAAGTGCTGTTCTTGAAAATGATGCAGCTCAGGGATCAGCATTACTTCCTCACAGTCGTACCAAACGTTTTGAATTTTCTTCTCCAAAGAAACGTTCCAGGTAAATAACTGTAGTAATGCCCATCATATAGGGACTTGTTAAGGACATTTTGGATATTTGTTTTGCCAGAAAGTCAGGGTATCAAGACATGGGACTACCTTCTACCGACGACATATGCGATGGAGCAACTGCCCGAAAGATCTGCGCAACTCCTTCACAGCCCACATCGTTCACTGAACCGATATACAGTCAACCCCAAGGGGATTTGCGACGATGAAGAATTCGACGTATCCAGTACAGCAAGTGGTAGCCATCCAAACTCTGGATTTCAGGACGTGCCTGCACTCGAACGAGGACTTTTGGAAACTAGGAACTCATTGCTGACTTGCAGAAAGAAAAGAATGAACTTGCCACGGAGTTGGAAGAAGAAAGAAAGAAAATTCTCCAGTTCAAGGATGTCGCCATGGAAGACGAGCTTGCTATGTTTTTATGTACACTGGGCTACCTGATGCTGCTACTTTTCAAACTTTGAAGGATTTGTGCTTGCTAATGGAAAGGAAATATTGTAACGGGAATTACATCTGCGAGTAATACGTAGTATAACCATAACAAGTTACGTAAGTGGTAACATTCAAAACAATTGTCTCTGAATTCCCTCTCGTGAGCTAGTGAAGCAGAGTATGCCATCGACTTTCGCTGACTTTCCCAACTGCCGTACGGGAGCGCGTGCAACTACGATTCATTTTATTAATTCGATTGCTTTTATTTTGTATATTGCGGTCTTACGTGATCTCAGAAATAATCGTGCTTGGGGTCAACAGACGTGTTTTAATGCGCAGAATTCAAATATCTACTTTTTATTGCTTATTTCGGCTTAATTTTTGAAACAAAACGCCAAAAACTGTCAATTCATGTGAGGAAGAAAACAGTTTTTTGCCCCTAGCTCCATTGTTTATGAAGATATTTTAACGAATTAAAAAGCATTGCGTTTCTAGTACTATGGGAAGCATTTTGCAAAAGGAAGATTTAAAAACGGTTCATAAACAGCTGACATAATAAAGAAAAACTAGTGAAATTTTTAGTTTTTTCCTTTACTTCAAGGCGCTTTTTGAGAGGGATAAAATACTCGAAATGTAACAAAATTAACATTTTCAGAAGGCGCTTCCTTTCGTCTACTACGTGCTTTTCAAATGATATTTGTACCTTGAATGGTTTAGGCGCTAGACGAGTTTGAAGAGAGTATACTTTTTTGTCCGCCGCCAGTTGAAAATAGCGTGCGCTGAGTATACTCGCCCCCCGTATATATAAAGACACCCACGCTCGGTCTCGGTCATTTCCTGTTCGTTTCGTGTTTCGTACATACGTAGTACTCGCGTTGGTCAGCTGAAAGCAGCACTCCAGCAGGGAAGTGTTCGTCTGTTTTGGGGTTTATCAGTAATAAGGTTGTCGAGTCCACTTTGTTAGGAGAGGTCATGGCATTATTCGGTTTTGATGGCTTTCGGGTTGGTGTTGTTTTGGGTTTTTGGATCACGCCACATTGTATGCGGCTGTCAAATGGACGGTGGTTACGTGACCAGCCGAGCGTCGATATTGCCACCATACAAAAGTAGAAGGTACTTCAACTGGAGGGTACTTTCTAATGGAGCGATGCAGCCAAGGTGCGTAGCCGGCCGCTTGAGGCGCTGCGAACAGCGCCAGATCTATGCAAGCCCAAGAAGCATATTGGAAACGGCGTACGTAGCACGTTACTATGATTTTTCTATAAATTTTGTCTGTACAATTTATGTAAATAATAAATGTACATACTTCAGCTGTTACGTAGACGTATTTCTAAAGCGGTACATAGTATTTTAGTTAAATAAATTAATCCAAAAGGGGAGCGGACTTGGTAGGCAGTCTGCGTTTATTCTGAAATTATTTGAAGAAAAAAATTTTTACAATTAAAATTATTATTTGAAGAAAACCTTTTTAAAATGGCGCGCATGTGAGAAAGATATCACACTTCGTTTTCCTCATCTTCAGTTTTTTTTTAAAATCTAGAAATGTGTTTTGACTGCTTTCTATGCGAATGACGTTCGCTTTTTTCCAAAAGCGAATCACGGTGGCGCATCAGAAACCTGTAACGCAACAGCTCATAGCTGTAGATAACAATAACATTTGGGATGTGGTCCCTGTGGTCTGGACAACATATTGGGGGCAGTGAATTCAACGAAATGTCGAACATGACTTGTTCGTAGGAATCCGTTATGAAGATGGAATCGAAATTTTTCTTGTCTTTAATTTTTGATTTCACTAAGCAGAGAGCTTCGTGGAAATCAGCCAGCACACAGTCACAGCCGGGACGAGTTTACTACCTGGCAGATGCACTGGATGCTTACCTCAAGGAACTCACTGCAGCCGACATGCTCAATCATCTAACTCGGGCTGTGCAGGCTGACTTGTGTGAACCCATGTTTCTTGTCGAGTCATCGGGGCTCGAGCTACCACGCCGCTGTTTTGATCCCTGAACTTGTGGGTAAGTGCCGTGGATGCCAGCCCTATTTACGAACAGTTCGTGGATAGGTGCCACTACGTCATGGGGCATCCGGTGGAGTTCTTCAGCACAGGCGAACCTGAAGGGATTGAGGGAGTTACGTCAGACAAGCAGTACGCAGAGTCATTGTTCGAGTCCTCCTCGAACGATCCTGTGACTGCGACTGCGACTGTCCTCGAGCACCTCCTGGAGGAATGTAAAAGAGTAGCGGAACGAATGCTGGTTGACCATATACCTGGTTGGAAGTACAACAGTCCTGAGGAGACTGCGAGATAGCTTGATGGAGCCCCTCCGACCAATGCTAGACCATAAAGGACGTTTGGCATGCTGGATCGCGCTTTCCGTTTGGCGCCCGCTTCCAGTGCTGAACTGGTTGAAAGTGCAATGATGCACAAGGAGAATCGCGTTATGGGGTGGGTGAAGAATCACCCAGACGCCAAACAGCTGGCCTACGAAGCCTTTGCACGGTACTCAAAAGATGCCGTTTGCAGAAAGAAGCGGAGAGAGGAGCTGGCGAAAGAAAACCATGAAGAAGTTTGAAGAAGTCCGGAGGAAACAGACAGCCCGTCTCGAAAAGGCCGGTAGGCTGGGTGATAGCCTGGAGGAATGCGGTGGTATATGGACCAATGAGGAACCACTAAAAAAGCACACTGCTAGAAAATCAGAGACTGAATGCGCGAAACTTGTGGGAGTTCAACTCGGGTACCGCAAAGAGGTCTTGAAGTTAAGGAACGATCGCGGGCTTCGGAACCTCCCCGGGAACTCGAGAAAGTAACTTTCCCATCAGCTTCTGGACAATCTGAGGCTGATAATTGCAGAGGAGGAGAAACGCGGTGGAGCGATTGGCGTCCCGGACCGACAGGAAGGCAAAGCTGTTGTGGCCAACTGTCCCCTGCTGGAAGAAGTCGAGGAACGGTACGCCAAGCTTCGCATCTGCACACTTTCCAAGAAGCGAACAGGAAAGGAGAAACTTGACGTACTCAAAGCAAAGGACATTGATCTTGTCGGCAAGATCATCCAGCACAAATGGCGCGAGGACAATGATGAAACCGAGAGTACGTGGGTGTTGTGCTGGCAAAGAAGCTGATGAAGGGGACGACATACTACATCGTGCGGTATGACGACGATGACAACCTCTACGATGTCGACAACCTGCATGATGACGTCGCTTCTGGAGACTTGAGAATCGTCGAGGAACTAACCCGTGAACTCGTGAATGGGCGAGAATTCCGCATGCTCAGCGTAAACGAACACGACGAGGAGTGTGGATCCCCGGAGCTGTTGTAGATCTGGAGCCTGATGAGATCGGCCTTGCCGTGCTGTCCGACGAAGATGGCAACGTGGCACGGCAATGCTACAGAAGCCATTCCTCTGTTAGATTATTACGGGGAGGGTGGATTACGGTTCTGTTACTTAAATACTTAATTATCCTTCGTTAGTTGTCGGCTCGACTAAATTTTAACTATTCCGCTACTCGGTTACCCGATGCTGAATGCGAACGCGGCTTAGCTTGTCGGGCCCAAATACATTGTGCGCTCAGCAATTACTGGTAACTGCGTAATGCCGCTTAGCCGTAAGCGAGCTAAATGCATAAGCTGAATGCATAGATTTAGTTTATTAGAAGACTGTAAAAGGCGAATCGTCCACAGGTACCAACCCTGTTTGTGGTTTGCTATGTTTTCTTCAAAGGATGACATATTCCATGTACCCTTGTTACCGTTTTAATACACAAACTGTCGCCTGAAGTTCTCACCGCACTATCTTATCTTTAACTTCAACTTAAATTGTCAATTAAGAAGCACGAAGGCTTTTGAAAAATGGATTTTCGAGCAGTAAAACTCCGAACTAGTTCTACAATGAAAATTAATGAAATCGATACATTGATTCAACTGATTTGTTTTATTTCATTACACACCCAGGGCCGGGGGATCCTGGGGGGTGGGGCGTGGGATCATGCGTGGCTCTGCGGGGGCAATCCCTGCGGATGTACCCCCACCCCTTGCAGGTGTAGCACATCCGACATTTTGACCGTCGGTGCTGCACCGAGCCGTACTTCGTTCTGAAATTAAGCATAACACATAGTTGGTTATGTCTGTTACGAAATTCTTAGTTCATCTCTTATCTTACCAAGCGGCGCCGGCACGCTGTGGCCCAACACCCCCGCCGCCACTACCCTTTCTTCCGCGTCCGCCCCGGCCTCCCGAGTCCTCGTAGACAATCATACTTGAAGAAATCCCGTAGTTGATCATGATCTGCGAAAACCACAACCAAGAAATCACTTGGTACAGCTTAACACTAAAGACGACAACTAAACTACAAGATAGAAGTTACAAGAACAGGACGGGTTTACTGTCGTACTAAGTTCAATTACAGCCTATAATAATGTATGTGAATAACCATGTGCGAAGAGAGGGGCCAGGTTGGCCCGGCGGTAGTGACCATGCCGTTTGACCGAGGAGTCCCGGGTTCTATTCTCTACGAGGTGGGGCAATCAAGGAAATTTTTTTATTTGATCAAAAACAGCATAGTTAACGATTAGCCGACAAGCCGTCTCCGCAGCTCGTCCACTTCAGCCTCGTAGGCCAGCCGAAGGGCTTGAAGGCGGGCTTCGTGGCCCCTTTCCTCAGCCTGGCGCTGTGTCTACTGGATACATCGACTAAAACAGTTAACACCTCAAAATGGTATACGGTACGTACTTTGGAGCGACTTGGACGAGTCAACCTCAAACTGATGAAGTATGAAACGTGTCTGATGCATTTATATATTTTTTTGCCACACCCTGCATTAAATCCGTTCAAACTAGAGTTAAGCGTGGCGATGGGAAAAACTTTCTGAAGACAGGAGCTTCTTCTTTACGAGTGTTGTATAATTGACCTATCAAAAGTACTTAATTACAGTACAAATTACTTTGGGTAAACTGTAATTAATTACCATTATAATTACAAAGAAAGGAAATGTAATTTATTACAAATTACTTAAATAAAGGATGTAATTAAATTACATTTCAATTACTTCTGTGGTAAACATGTTTTTTTTAAGAATTTGTGCATTTCTCTTCATCATCACAATTTTTCAAAAAATTCTGGGGCTTCAGTTTGTTTCTTTTGGACGTCAGAATGTCCTGCGACAAGGAAAAACACCCACTCGATGTTTCCGCTTTCACATCGACGACTGGCTCCGAAAATTAAGGTTCATCTCTTCTAGTTGCCTTGACCCTGGAAAATCCGACTGAAAATCCATCATTGGTACCACACTATTTATACCCAGATTCATAATCTGTTTGGATGATTTCTTTGGAACAAGTACTGCTGACCTTGCTAAAAACGAGTCATCCATGAAAAAGGCAAGCTATGGAATGTAGGTTATCTGCCTCGCGCGGGTTGTGTTGCGATTCGAGGAATATAACAGTGTTGTATAACTGACCCATCAAAAGCAATTTATTACAATACAAATTACTTTGGGTAAAACGTAATTAATTACAACTGTAATTACATGGTAAAGAAGTGTAATTAACTACAATGATAATAACTTCACAGATGTAATTATAATTACATAATTACCAATTATAATTACACAATACTGTTCTTTAGGAAGGAAGATTGGCGGTGTCTTGAAGTTCACGATATTTCGGGAAGTGGTGAATCCCGTGAATTGGTATGATTGACAAACTCCTCGGAAGAGAAATTTATGCGGAAGGAAGTTTGCGATGTTTAAGAAGGTCGTGGCTCTGGTATTGTTAGACGCATCGAGGTAAGTGACAAGCCTGGAGTAGCCGTCGATTCCTCCATCTGTCACGATTTTCTACCCAGACCCAGAGGGTACATATGTGAGGATATATTAAGAGAGAACTTGAAGCTTACAAGTATGGACTTCTCATGGAAATACCTTATCAGTTTGTGATTCCCATCCATATGCTAGAGGAGAGTGGACTTGGATTTTAGTACGCCCTTCTTTTCAGGGCTCCTCAAGGTCTTCCAGAGTTGTAGTCTACCGCTTAGCACACTGGATACAGCTTATTGCGTGATACCTCTAATCCCAGGCTGACCACGTATCCTCGAAGCTGCGTGAAACCTACACAACAACATGTTCTTGTAAAAGTGAGGTAACAACAGACAGTGATAATTTACATATTCTGGGCTGCACAAGAAGTGTATTCCTGGCTAGATTTGTGAGCTGACTCGTCATTATCTTGTAATTTATACGAACTTGAGCTGGAGGGTTACCACCATGATCATTTGCTCTTAATTCTCCAAATCGTTGCTTTACTGCGTCTTGGCCGACACCAAGCGACTCAGCTATCGCCGACCGAAAGAATATAATAGAACAATAATAAGATAATAATATAATAGTAGAATTTCTGTATAAGTCAAAAATCCAGTGAGTTTCATAAAACAACCGACTTCACTAAAATTTAGTGGAGGATAGGTTATATGAACTACGTTAGATGAGCAAGTTTTGACATGAAATGTGCACACTTAAGCTCTTTCAACTGATGTCTTACTGATGAGTACTTCTCAGGGAGGTGTTAAGTTTTAGGAAGGTGGCATCCAGCTGGGAGCAGAAAACTCAGAATTGAGCACTCGAGCCGCTTGTGAGTGATGCGAGTACTAACATGACTGAATCTTCCCAGCATGGCCTAGCGTTATTTGCGTACAATACAAGAAGCGGTTGTAATTATATACCTCCCTCAAAGAATAACAGTTTTATTGGTTTTGACAGCGTAAACATCACGTTTCGTCCGTGAAAAGTGATTAATTTCTTAAACCACGTCTATTGATATATCAGTTTGGTACAAGCACTTCGCGCCTCGTTTCATGCTTATGAACAGTTCGCATTGCGCTTTGAAATAAAAACGGGTGGATACTTACTGGCATAGAAGCTGGTGTTTTATTCATACTAGGGTCTGCGGCTGTATTTAGAGGAGCGTCTTCACTATGATCAACTGGGGATACAGGAGTAGCGTCCATAGCTTCATCATTTGAGCGATAGGAAGCGTCATGATCCTAAGATTAGGGCAGTTCGTAAGTAACACGAATGTATATTTGAATTGGTTATATCACACGAGTCCTTCGAATGTAGTCATGCATTACAGTTTTCTGGCATGTTGGGAAGGTCATTCTCTTATGTAAAAAAGGATAATGAAGTCCTACGGCGTGTGGTTCACGAAGAACTAATTCTTCTCCCCAATAAAACTGTTGTATATTAACGCCATGTGTAATGATCTAAACTTATGTTACGTACTACGCAAGCCACGTACTCCCAGCTTCTCAGCCCCCTTGGCAACACAATCCAATGGCTGCTTAACGTATTTTCGTGCCTTAACTAGGGAGAAACTTGATGAATGTGCAGTAACTTGTGGCATATACAAAAGGGGGTGCAACTACCGCCAACTATCTTTGCGTGCTGCGCCCTGCCCAGCATCATGCGTGCTTGTGTAATGCGGCCGCTTTTTTAAAAGTATATCATTGTGGTGCGCCCTGTCTCACGATTTATTTTTTTAGAAACATATTATTTAAATTGTTTATTGTACTTGAAAAATTTGGAAATGTACAGGTGAGGTTTCTCTTAACTATGCGTTTCTAAAAAAATTGAAATTAAGATTCCAGTGGTAGAATTGAATGTTTGTATTGCCACGAAACAGAATGAAAGAAATAACAAATTCGAACCTGATTTAACAAAAAGGAAAATAAATAACGATAAAAATTAGACATAAAAAAAGAAAAACTGGTTTAAAACGGTAAACTGCTGAAATTCACTATTTGTCGCTGCTTCCAACAACCATCCTGCTGGTCTGGTGACTGCCACGTAACCACCAACAAAAAACTGGCCTGCTCTAGACTGCAGCTGGCTGGTGACTAACCAGGGATAGAAAATTACAAAAACTGCAAGCTGGAAATGAGAATTTTTCAGGATAACCAAACACTTTTAAGTAGTAGAACTGGGGCAGGGGCACATGGATGTAGATAAGATTCTGGGAATATTATGCTGGGGTCCGTGACATAATTTGATTTTAGGAATATTGGTCTCGAAGCGAAGAAATCGATTTCTTGGTGGAAGACGTAAACGTAGGAATGGCGGATGGAAAGAAAGTAACTTGCCATAAGCGTCAGTTTAAACCACTATTTGCACACAAATCACAGGGATCCCTGTTGAGCCGAGTAATAACAACCTTTCAGGTTTTATATAATTGTGTGCTACTTTTCGAAGAATTAGTGCAATAAGCTGCATGTCCAAATCTTCTTTATTCTGACTCTCAGCTTCGGATGACACTTGTGTACAAAATGTACTTTTGATTTCTTTTGTTAGGAGCAAGTGCACTATCTGTTCGCTTGCAATGCTGCCTTTAAACCTGCGAGCCTACATGCGTGGTAAACGGGAACGGTCACCGCTTCAATATATGCGCAGACTGCGATACTTCGTTCCGCTGACACAAGTGTAGTGCATGTGAACCGTGTTTCAGTAGTGAATCATAGCTCCAGTCTCGTACGAAACTCTGTGACTTTCCCACTGTTTTCTCCTCATAAATTGAACCTGTGATTAGTATTAGGAGAGACTGCCTTGTTGATATATTATTCAAAAAATCTATTCAAACGTTCTTTTTGGCAGTCACATTGCGTGAAAACAAATGGTTGTAAAAGCAGCTCATAATCAGGATTTGAAGAAATGTGTGCCTTTTATTTATTTTAATATGATGTTCTCAGAACTGTTTAAGTTTGAACTGCCTTATTTGTCATCTTGTGGACATTTTGTTCAGTGTTGAAAAGAACGGATAAAGTTCTTGTCATTCCAGAGAGTTCTAAGAGAAGTTCTAAAGCGTTCCTATTCAAGACGATAGCTGACATATATCGTACTAGCGAAAAGCTACCAGTAACAGATGAGCCGGGACTGTTCAACTCCAGTTGAAGCTCTAGCCCTGAATTGGAATCCTCTTATACAGTTGGATTACAACTTCAGGAAGCTTGGCATTTTTGTAGAGATTAATGGGATTATTTAAAAACGGAACCATGGCACGTGCTCAAAGATAGCTTACATGCTTTTGGCTCGCACGTTGTAGGTTTCCCGTTCGACCAACGCTTGTTTTTTCTTTCGACCTCCACAAACTGCTTCTTTATCCAAAATCTCTGGTCTCAACTGAAGTTATCTCTGAGATGCTTTTTCATATCTTTTCGTTTAAATTTCTTTGGTACAAACCACAGGTAACAGGGTAGCTGCAGGGAAATTTCGAATACTGTTGGTAAAACAGCATACACTGCAAGTTTTCAGAGCAATTCGAGAAGTCTGATTCATGGTGATTATATCCTTATGCGGTCCTGCAGTACTATTTACCTTGGCTTATCTTATTATTAATGTTCTGAGTACAAGTTTTAAGAAAACTGAAAACGAACAAGACTTGAAAATTACTCATTTAACTGTAAAATTCGAAAGAAAACATCAATTGAAGACAACAGTTTACCCGCGTTTTAAATTCACGTCAAATACCATAGTTACGACCCAGTTCCTAAATAACAAACAAACATGAAACATAAGACAATTGCTGACTCGCTCGTTAATTTTATAGAAACCATTTTTCGTGAGCACTCTTCAAACATTAATTTACAAAAAGTAAAATGAAACGAATGGTTCGGTACCGATCCACTAGTAAACTTGACAAGAAAAAAATGGCTAACTTAATCTCGTTTAAAATTAATGTCACAAGAGAACTTAAGAACTTAGAACTTGCCACAAGAGAACTTAGTGGACAAAGGATGAGAAAAAAAGAACTTGATAGCAGACTAACGCATTGCTGGCAGCAGATTCCTCGCCGTCTTCTTCTCTTGAGATTCCCTGTAGAGAGCGGTTAAATACGCCTCGGGAGAGATCTATCAACTTAAAGGCAACATCTATGAGTTCCGCTGAGGACGGGCGTAGGTGTACACGCGTCGAGTTTGTACAACTTCTCAGATGACGAAGTTCAGCTCCGTACTGTTTAGTGGCAATTTCCTCTCGGTTTCCCTGTTGATTATTGGTCCGTAACACGTTGGAGGCGTTTAATCGTTTGGGGATGCTTCCAGCCGTTTCTTTGGTTGTCTTATTAATAAATGGATAATTCAATAATGGTTGTCTTCCCAGTGAAAAATTAAGCCATGAATCAATGCCCTGAACGACCCCCTGGGAAACCTGGGTTCAGTAATGAATTTTCAGGCTACTGAAACCCCTGAAATTGGCCCAAACCAGGGTATTCAGGGAGCCTGACTCAAAATCAATGGGGTTCGTGCAGTACCCTGAAATGCGTACTTAAGGTCAGTTGCGCAGGCGCCCGATCCAAACCCTTGCCTGCGAGTAATAAGGGCCCTTCCACGCGTACTGAACCGTAATACTGTCAGGTAACTGAATGTCAGCATTTTCCCCAATCGATATTCACTCGGATTTAGTTGTCTTACTGAAATGATTGCAACAACTTTTAACAGCAGTGTCTTTGAAGTAAAAGTAGTACTTTGTGTTTGTTGTGTTTTGAACTCCTATGGGAGAACCAATTTATTGTGCCCCTATGCCCATGCAAATCACTAGGCCTTTATAAGGACTCTGCGAAATACAGGGGGGCTGATTTGCCTATAAACCTGTGAATGGTACAGTTGTCTCCTACATAACAGTGTTTATTTCCGCAAGGTAGCTCAGTTCACCGATTAATCACTTTTAAGACACAGCCTTACATTTTGAGGAACTTATAATCGACTGGGTTGAAGTTAATCTATATCATTAAAAATCCTGTAAAAAGAGATTGTCGAGTTCATCGTCTTCTTCGGGCTGCTCACCAGGGCATGGACTGCTGGCGGCGCTAATCGGGTTGCTGGCAGGCTGTAGGGAAGCGCATTCATCGTGCAGCGTCTCCTCCGTCTCTCGTCGTGGCCTCCTCTTTTGCCTGCCCTGGGTCTTGCCAGTTGAATATGTTTTCCTGTTCTCAAGGGATATTCGTATTTTACGGCGAACGAGACTTTTCGTAACTTCCTTCTTGCCGAGGTGTTGGGAAAATTGGTGGTGAAATTCTAGAACGAAACCTTGTTTACTATTAGTTGAAGAGGGCAGCACGGTACCTTTGTAATAACTTAACACAAATGACGTCCACCTTGGTATCGTCCAGCAACGATATCGCTTTCCCGTGGCAGTACGGAAAAATTTGCTTGACAATTTCGATAGCCATTTTCCGGCAATTCTTTTGCTGCTTTATATCCTGGAGATTTCCTGCGGGAATTAATTGCGCGAGAGCTGTCTACGAAAGGTTGACGATAAGTAAAGTGAAAAAAAAATATTGTCAGCTCCTAAATATAAGCAACCCAGTTTTCTCATGATTCTTACCTCAGCTTTGCGCAGCTCTTCGCTCTGGTCCTCGTTAACGTTCTTGATTAAAGTTACCAGTTCTTCCTTGGTCCAGCGAGCTTTACAAAACACGGAAATCAGAAGTTTTGAACAAAATGATAATCCTACCTGTTTTCTTGCACTTGCTTTTCGGCTGCATTGGAAGAGACAAACGGGGCATATGCACAGAGCAATGCAAATTGAACTTACCAATCGGTTGGCAAAGGCCGCAACGTTGCCGAATATCGGTTATGGTGTAGCTTGCAATATTGAATATATAGAAAACAAAACCTAACATAATACTTCAACAAGCAACCTAATTTAAGTTTTATTAAAATTGTATGAATATTTCACAGTTTAATTGTTGAATTGAGTTGTTGAATCTTGCGTGCAAATTGCAACACCCGGCAACATTGTGATGCGTAGGTTTTGTTTACTTTAAACAATCTGATAGCTCAAGTATTGTTTCGTCTTCTCGCTGGTCAGTGTTATGGCCAACACTTTTTTCGCCCGTTTAGCTACACTCAATTCTTGACAGCGTTACTGCTTTACGGGGACGTAAGGCAAGTAGGACTTTACTTTTGAATTTATCAAACAAATTGAAGCATACGATCCATTTCTTTTAATAGGATGATGTAGTGAGTAACTATACTTAGTGCCTATTGTTGTCGTTAGATGGCAGAGAAGAATACACAGTTGTCGCGAACACAACATGGCGCAGTCGGTAGTCGTTTGATGTTCTGTTAGAATTTGCGCTAAAACCCAGTTAGACAGAATGCCGCGTTCTCGGAAAACTAAGAGAAATGCCCCAGAAGAGAGGGATGATGTCGACGACAATTCCTCCGGGGACAACGAGAACATCAGCAAAAGCGAGCTACGAGCCCTTTTGGCTGAGCAGGAATCAAGATTCCACGAGGCACAAGAGCGCGAGAGGGCTGCCCGCGAACAAATGGAGGAAAAGTTACTTGAAGCCATTTCCAACCTAAGCATTCCAGCTAGGACAAGTGGACCGTCAGCTTCAACTACCGCTACTTCGAGGGCACGTCGCCTCACCGAACTTGACGAAGAACGGGATATTCCTGTCGTTCCTGTCAACAGTAAGTTGAGGATAAACATTTCAGGAATTGAAAAACTGGATGCAGACATCTCACTGAGAGACTTTAAAACATGGAGAGCCAAGTGGAAGGACTTCTGTAAGCTCGAAAGGCTACATCGATTCCCTCTTGAGGAGCAACTCTCCGCACTGCGAATGACGTTCTCCACACCCATGCACCAGATCGTCGAAATGATTTTGGATGTCAAGCCAGATGACGACTATACTATGGAGGAGATACTCGACAAGATCGCTGACTACATTCGAAGTAAACGCAGTGTCGCATTGGCCCGTGTCGAATTTGATGAATGTCGACAGGCCCAAACTAAGTCGTTCCACGAGTACTACATCCGCTTACAAAGAATAGCGGGATGTGCTGAGCTCTGCAACGTCTGTTGGGAGACCCGAATGGCTACGCGGATCATGTCTGGAATCCGGGCAGGGTACCCAGCCGGGTGGAAAACCTGGGATTCCTGGAAAACTCAGGGAATTCCAAAACTATCAGGGAATTTTCAGGGAAAGCGTCAAAATTCAGGGAAAACCTGGAATTTTTTGGCAAAGTGAGGGTCAAGTTTAACGAAACTAATAAGATGGCTAAAGGAAAGGAAAAAAATGATGGTCGGTGTAACTTGTTTCCTCATGTTCGAGGTTTGCCGTAACAACTGCCATCTAGCGAGCTCTGTATGAACAGAATTGTGATCACGTGTGAATCCTCGTGTCTCATTTGTTGTGTTTTGGTTTCAACGCAATGTACTGAACATCAGCGTCATCGGCGTGAAATGCAAGTAATTAGTTCTACCGTATGTCATGTACAATTTGTGGAAATTATAGTTTCAATTATGTCTCTTAATTAAAGTTTGGTTTAGGTACAATGAGCTCGAATAAAGCTCCTACTAAGATTCAAGCAGAGTGGCTTGATGCCGAGCTACACCCAGAGTGGCAGATTTGGCTTCGTAGAGGGAAGGACATATGGCATGCAACGTGCGTTCTGTGCAACACAGTCTTCAAGCTTAGCAACATGGGTGTCCGTGCTGTCAACAGCCACGGTGAGTCGAAGAAGCACCAGGCCCGTGTTGCTGAGCAAAAGCGTTTGAAGTCAGTTGCTGCTTTGCTGTTCGGATCAACAAGTACCACGGCAGCTGGAAGTGCAACATCTAACAAGTTGTCACAGCCCTCGGTCCCAGCACCAACACTGCTGTCCACGTCTGCTTCGGCTTCTGCACCTGCCTCCACTTCTGCCTCCACTTCTGCGTTTAATGCCAAACCAATCGACAGCTTCTTACTGCCAAATTCTGTCACTTCAGCTGAGATTCTTTAGGCCCTGAAGAATGTTACAGCCCACCGCTCCTTTAATTCAGCCCAGGATGAGAGTGACCTTTTCAGGATGATGTTTCCTGACAGCAAAATTGCAGAAAAGTTCAGTCTCGGGAGAACGAAAATGCCATATCTGTTGAATTATGGCTTGGCTCCCCACTTCGATGAGCAGCTCATCTCCGAACTCGTCGCCATTCCTGAATTTGTCATCTGCTTTGACGAAGCCCTGAACACAATAATCCAGAAAGGACAGATGGACCTGCACGTCCGTTATTATGACGACAAAAAGAACCGAGTTTTCACAAGGTATACTACCGCCACAGCAACTATTCCGATTGCTTAAATTTAAAGAACTTTGATCTTTTAGGTACCTCGGCTCAGTTTTCCTGAAAGAGGCCAAAGCGCCTAATTTGCTTCAAGCGTTTCGGGTGGGTCTCAAAGGTCTTCCTATGAGCAAACTTGTCCAGGTGTCGATGGATGGACCAAACGTGAACTGGAAATTCTTTGATCTTCTGAAGGTACGTTGTTATTTACGAAACAAGCACAGTAAAGAACTTATTTCGTCTTACATATCCTTCACTAGGCGGAAATATCATCTGATGATGGATGCAGTTCCTCTCTACTCGGAATCGGTTCGTGTGGGCTCCATGTACAACATGGAGCGTTCCAGTCAGGACACGGTGCTGCTGGTTGGAACGTCAACCAGATTCTTTCTTCCGCGTACTGGCTATTCAAAGACAGGCCTGCCAGAAGAGGGGAATACGCGCGTGTCACGGGCGCCACAAAATTTCCCTTGAAGTTTTGTAAAACCCGGTGGGTAGAAAACGCTGCAGTCGCCCTACGCTTTCTTGAGCTTTTTTTTGCAACTGAAGGATTACTTGGCCAAAGCAGAAAGGGACAAGCGGAAGACTAACCTCCAAAGTTGGAAAACGCTAGAAGCAGCCTTCTCGGAACCCCTGCTTAAAGCTAAAATATCTTTCTTTGCCTGTATCGCGGGTGACATTGAGACATACCTAGTCCGGTTTCAAGCGAAAAAGCCAATGGCACCATTTCTGTTCACTGCCACCGAAACCCTGTTACGAGGGCTGCTAAATCGTTTTGTTAAAAAGGAAGTCCTTAGTAGTTTCACCTCGAGTAATTTGCTCACACTCGATTTGTCGGACGTGGGAAATCTACGCGTAGCCAAAAAAGTCGATCTCGGTATTGCCTGTGATGCTGAATTGGCCAGATGCACCAAAAATAATGAGAAACTTGTTCTCGTTTTTCGCAATGAGTGTCGAACCTTCTTGACGAAAATGTGCCAGAAGTTGATGGAGCGCTCACCTGTAAAATATGCCCTTGTAAAACATATTTCGTGTTTTGTCCCGTCTCTTGTTGCGAACAATGGCGACGTAGCCTTGAGAAGATCGCGTAATATGCTCAGGGAGCTTGTTCTGAAAGGTCGACTAGAAACTAGCCTGGCCGAAAAGGCAAAGGCACAGTTTCAAGAGATGTGTTCTCTGGCTGGAGAAGACGGTTCGCTTCGTCAAGCATTCTCACAATTCAAAGAGCACGAGAACGATCTTGACACGTTCTACGCAGAAATGCTGGTCGAGCAACATTTCCCAGCCGGCTGCAAAGAATTGAAAGCAGTGTTGCGAACCGTTCTGATCCTTAGTCACGGAAATGCAAGCGTCGAGGCCGGTTTTTCCATCAACAAAGAGCTTCTTGTGGAAAACCTTCACCAAGAAACTGTCGTTAGGCTACGTCAGGTGTACGACACCGTTCAAAATGCCGGTGGAGTACAAAACATCCCCCTGACCCAGACTCTGTTAAGAAGCGCTAGACTAAGCCACTCGCGGTACCAAGAGGCTTTAGCCAAAAAAAGAAACGAACTTTCTCGGTTGGAAGAAAAACAGGCCTCGAAGCGGAAACTAGAAAGCGAGATTAGACAACTGAAAATTCAGAAGACCAGTGTTAACGAACAGTCGAAGGTCGAAGTTGCAGCTTTAGAAGCAAAGATCAAAGAGCTGGATAGAGCATTGGCAACTCTAGAATAAGTATTTTTTTATATTTAAGTTGTCCTCAGATCTTCGCATCCATGACCTTCTGTGGTACATTGGTGCACGCGATTTTTTGTACTCTTGATTTTTTATATTCGTAATTTTCTTATTTTCCAAGTTTGGTGTTACTGTGGTGTACTTTGTGATGCTCTCGAGCCATTTGCCTACGATTCCTCTAAGTCCATGATCATTTGCGATCAAGTCCAGCATCATTCAGGGCGCTCAAATAATTTTTCTGTTAATTAATTCGTGTCCAGCATTTCGATGCGGTGCTTGGATCTGAAGTTATTTGTATGTGATAACCAAGATGAATACGAGAGTCTGTAACGTTCATGTTGACGCTTGCGTCGTAAATCAAAATACAAAGGAAATACAGTGTTCATAATTTTTCTCGGCATTATATTAAATTCGAAAAAATCAGGGAATTCCGTCTTTTTGCTCAGGGAAAACCTGGAAAACTCAGGGAATTCCCTTGGAAAAAATGGCTGGGTACCCTGCCGGGATCAGGAGACACGCAAGAAGCTCCTGGCAATCTCTCCATTCCCTACTTTGCAGAAGACTGTTGATCTATGCCGGAGCGAGGAGGCAGCAGCAAAAAATGAGCCCCTGCTCTCCA
The DNA here is from genome assembly GCA_022114935.1 of Leptestheria dahalacensis. Taxonomy (NCBI): domain Eukaryota; kingdom Metazoa; phylum Arthropoda; class Branchiopoda; order Diplostraca; family Leptestheriidae; genus Leptestheria; species Leptestheria dahalacensis. Next base: position 38,196 of record JAIQCU010000405.1, on the reverse strand, counting down.
AGGCTTCCGTTAACGCCGTCGGTCGTGGAAAGGATACGGCACCTGGACGGAACGGGAAAGGTCGCAGCAAAAGTCGAGAACCTCGAACTGGATCTGGACTGCGCTCAAGATGCGGAGCACCCTCACATGCAAGTGGAAAAACCTGCCCAGCGTTTGGCCGCACTTGCAATGTTTGCCAGAAAACCGAACCATTTTGCAAAAATGTGCAAAAACAACTCATCAAAGGGCCCCACGGAAGGAAAGTCAGAGACAAACCAGTCGCCACACGCGAAGCTAGGAAGCGTTCGCATCCTCTAAGTTGGATTACACAACAGGGTCCCTCAAATCAGTCTGGAAGTCGCCGATCTGGCCACAGGCACGCGACTGGGCAAAGTGTTTGCCATCCCAGACAGCGGAGCTGAGGCAACAGTCGCTGGTCTCGATGTATTACGTACTCTGGGAGTAAGTGAGCACAACCTACAACGTCATAATCTGAGAGGGTTAGTAGCCGTAAACAACCAGACCATGAAAGTAATCGGACAACTAGACGCCTTAATTACTTACCAAGGAAGAAAAGCAACAGAAACAATCCTGGTAAGCCCCCAACACATGGGAATGTTACTGTCGTGGACAGCTGTAGGGAACTAGGAATTCTGCACCGAGATTTTCCGGAGCCCATACAACTGAACTCGCTTCAACCGAGAGTCGTATCCGAAGCCGAACTACATGCACTTGAGCAAGAGTTGCTGGCCGAGTTCGCCGACGTCTTCAGCGAGGGAAGCAAGTTAGTCGACACGTCTGGACCTCCTATGAAGATTGAACTGCGGGAAAACGCCACTCCGTTTGCTGTTAGTGGACCCCGTCCCATCCCTTATGCTCAGAGAGACGAAGTCAAGAGGATGTTGGATGACATGGAGAAGAGCGGTATTATCAGCCCCGTATCGGAACCGACCGAGTGGACTCACCCTCTTGTAGTGGTTCAAAAACCAGGAGGTGGGATCCGTCTTTGCGTAGATTTGACGAAGCTCAATACCTTCGTGAAGAGACCCTTTTACACAGTAAGATCACCGAAGGATGCTTTGGCGAACGTGTCGAATCAAGCCAAGTTCTTCACGATGATGGACGCAACTCATGGATACTGGCAGGTCCCGCTGGACGAAGCGAGCCAAAAGTTGACCACTTTCGTCACGCCTTGGGGTCGTTACAAATTTCTACGAGGAACAATGGGCCTGGTGTCTGCTGGCGATGAATTTTGCCGCCGAACAGACGAAGTATTTCAGGATCTAACGTATGTGTCAAAGGTCGTAGACGACATACTGGTCCACAATGAGAGTCTGCAAGAGCACATCGATGCCGTTCGAGAGACTCTACGACGTTGCCGAGAAGCCGGCATAACCCTGAGCAGGAAGAAGTTCGCATTCGGAAGGCAGGAAGTTAAATGGGCAGGGTACGTAGTGAAGAGTGGAGGAATCGCCGCAGATCCCGCAAAAGTCGATGCCATCGCACGATTCCCTCGCCCGAGAAACATTACGGCCATGAGATCCTTCATGGGCCTCGTCGAGCAGCTAGCGGATTTCTCGCACGAGATTAGCGCCCTAGCCACTCCGCTGCGCCCCCTTCTGAGAGCCTCCAACGTCTTCGAATGGAACCGAGACCACGAAGCGGCCTTCCTCGCCTTGAAAAAAGCACTCGTTGCTCCACCCATTCTCGCCCCTTTTGACCCGACGTTAAAGACAGCACTGCTGACGGACGCGTCGAGAAGAAATGGATTGGGTTTCGCCCTACTTCAAAAACAAGGTGAGCAATGGAAACTCGTCCAGTGCGGATCGCGCTTTGTAACTGAAGCGGAAAGCCGGTACGCGATGGTGAAACTCGAACTGAGAGCTGTCGAGTGGGCAATGAAGAAATGTCGATTGTATCTTCTCGGCCTGCCCACATTCACGTTAGTTGTGGACTATCAACCTCTGGTCACAATATTGGACAAGTACACACTGGACGCCGTCGAGAATCCTCGACTACAGCGGATGAAGGAGCACGTGTCTCAGTATGTATTAAGGACGGTCTGGAAAAAAGGAAAAAATTATTCCATTCCAGACGCCTTTAACCGAGCCACCGTCGCGGATCCCTCACCTGAAGACTTGGAAGAAGATCGTAGCGCATCGGAAGCGTTGGACTCGGCAATCAAAATAAGGGCAATCGATGTCACACATGCGGAAGAATCAGTGCCCGACCAAATTCTGGAGCAACTGAAGAGAACCGCTAGTGACGACTCAGAGTACGGAGAGCTACTTGTTGCGGTGGAAACAGGATTCCCCAGCACCAACTTGCAAACCAGTACCGCCCTTAAACACTTTTGGAACATTCGGGAGAAATTAACAGCCTCCAGCGGTCTAGTCCTTTACGGAGCGCGTATCGTCATCCCGAAAGCAGTCAGGAAAGGAGTTTTGAAAAACTTACACACGTCGCATCAGGGCGTGGAACGGACCAAGAGACGGGCACGACAAACTGTATACTGGCCAGGCATTAGCAATGACATCGCCGCGACAGTAGCAGCGAACGTCACCTGCCAGGAACATCACCCCAGTCTGCCGCCTGAACCGATATCGTCTGATCCCAATCCGGGACGAGCCTTTGAAGAGGTTGCCATGGATCTCTTCAAGGACAGCTCAAATACCTTCCTAGTCTATACGGATAGACTATCAGGATGGCCCATCGTTGACGTGTGGCGTGGACGTGGTGCCACAACGAAGGATGTTACCCGTGTACTGGCGAGAAACTTCGCAGACTTCGGAGTCCCACTTCAAGCACGATCTGACGGGGGCCCACCATTCAAATCCTCGGAATTAAAGGAATTCCTGGACCTCTGGGGAGTAGAGCTCAAGATGTCAACCCCATTCTACCCGCAAAGCAACGGCTTGGCGGAAGCCGCAGTGAAGGCCATGAAGTCACTCGTTCAGAAGACTTCACCCTCAGGCAATCTGGATGAAGATGTATTCCGCAAGGGACTTCTAGAGTGAAGGAACACTCCCAGGCAACACGGCCCATCCCCAGCGCAAATTGTCTTCGGGAGCCCGCTGCGATCGATTCTTCCAGCATATCGCAGGTCATTCGAACCTGGGTCCCAGAACCATCCAGATCAATGCGCAAGCAAAGCGGAAGAGCAGAAAACTGCAGCTAAGGAACGGTATGACAAACGGGCAAGGCCGTTACCACAATAGCAGCAAGGAGATGCAGTACGCATCCAAAACCACGTCTCTAAACATTGGGACAAATGCGGAATCATTATCGACGTCGGGAAACGCAGAGACTACCGCATTCTTCTGCCGTCCGGTGGAGAAGTCTGGAGGAACAGGAGATTTCTCAAACTAGACACCACCGTCGAAGACATCGAGAGCAGTGAAAAGAGAGACGAGGACGACAAAGGACCGGACGTGAAACCAAAGAAGAAAGTCACCTTTGCCGACGCACCGGACCGAAGAAGAAGCCCAGAAATTCAAAACCCCCTAGTCGTCTAAGTTTATAAGTCTCGTAACTGTCTGAAAGCTTTAAATTTGAAACATTTCAAACTTAACGAGGGGATGTAGTGAGTAACTATACTTAGTGCCTATTGTTGTCGCTAGATGGCAGAGAAGAATACACAGTCACGAACACAACAGATGAACAGCCATCCATACTTTTAATATGTTGGGTTGCCTATTATGTACAGCAAATGATATTAATGTGCCGTGCACTATCTGAGGATGGGAAAAGAGAGGGGTCCTTACAAATCTTACAAAATCCCGGGATCGACAGCAAAAGTTCCGCGGAGGACTCGGGACAGCCGTTACCTCTTGAAGATTTGTTAATCGGGCGTCCCAAAAAACTCCCGCCAAACAATGTATGACTTGTGAAAATTGTGGAAAAGCATTTAACCAGAAATGGATCTTAGACAGGCATTTGAAAAATCAAGTCTGCACTAAGAAAAAAAATTCTTCGTTACAGTGCCCTACCTGCCACAACTGTAACGCTACGAAACAGTCTCTGGAACGCCATGAAAAGCAACATAATTACTCTCTGGTGTACCTGCCGAGAGGAAACTTTTATCGGTTCCAAGTCCTGCTCCCTCTGCCAGTGCTCAACAGAATCTCCCTTCAGATGTTCCTGCAGAGAGGAAACTTTCATCGGTTTCAATTCCTGCTCCCTCTTCCAGTTCGCAACAGAATCCCCCTTCAGATGTTCCTGCAGAGAGGAAACTTTCACCGGTTTCAATTCCTGCTCCCTCTGCCAGTAAGTCGCACGATTGTCTCCATTGTACAGAGTTACATGATTTTTACGTTTTATTTCTATAACTTTATTAGATGTTTCGCTGAAAGAAACCGGAACGCTTGAATCCCAGCATGAAGGAACTACATGTGACTGAGCGAAAGAAAACCCGTCTGTTGAATCTTTAAGCAATTCTTTTGACGACACACACAGTGAAGGTGGTGAAGACTGCGTGACAAAAAAAGTAAGTAACCGTCAACGCAATAAGATCAGGTGCGTTTACTGCGGGGTGCATTTAACGAGATTAATAAAGTATGCCGTGCATGTGAAGAATATTCACCAACAGACGTGCACTGTTGATGAATTCAGGTTTCCAACCGTCGACGAGTTTACGGCATGGAAAGAAAACATAGAAAATACCACTTTAACGAGCTTTGTGAAGCTTAGACAAAAGAGGGTTTGCTTACGGTACGAAACAGAAACATTCAGATGTGACCGATCTTTTCCCTACGAGAACAAACAAACTGCAGTACCTGAAGACGAGAAAAGGGCAACGAAAATATTAGGCTCTTGTGGCACAGGTCAATATTGCACTGCTTTTATGACATTCGCAGGTAAAGATAAAGGCAAGAGAAACAAAGGCGACTGTGACACAGTTCCTTGGATTCAGTGTGATGAATGCAATGTATAGTACCACCTTTGTGCTCTTAAACACGACGAAAATATTGATGAAGATGAGTTTTATAGATGCCACGTTTGTAGCAGAAATAGTGATCAAAACTAGGTAAATTACAGTTAATCGAGTTCTTACGTCATGGAAGATGTGGAACTCTGATCTTGAGTAATACGAAAAGGAATGAGTTCTTACGTCATGGAAGATGTGGAACTCTGATCTTGAGCAATATCTCGGACGAAAATGGAGCTAGTTCCGATGCCGATCAAATCGCAATTGAAGCTGATCTTTAAGGGCGTTAACTGGGTGTGGATCGGGTTGTCCTCATCCTGGTTTACCAAGAAAATTGGAACGTTTTAAGCTGGACGAATTCCCGGTTCACGGCTTTTGACAGGCAATCGTACCTGGTTCTGCCGGGTGATTCACCCAAGTTCAACCCTCAATTAAAAACTAGGTGTATGGAATGCTCGGAAGAGGCTGAACACTACGATACTGGCCATACTAACGGGACGATTTATACACGATCTACCACGCAGTAACAACTAGTTCATTAGTAAGCTCAGTACAGGTGAAAACTACGATACTGACTACTTTAATGGGTCGATGCAAACACGCTCAGCTGTCAAATAACAACTACTTCAGACCAATAGTTGAAATCGAGTGAACCCGTAGATACCAACCAGATGAAAGCACGATTTCGTGTTTATCAATCACAATGCCTAAATGGGTTCACCCCGTGTATCCTCCTGTCTACACATTAGTATTTCAGTTAAATTCAACTAAAGTAATAACAAAACTGCGGTTACGTTAAAAAAAAAAACGTGTCATATTCTGCGACCATATATAAACAGAAAATAATTACAAGTGAAACCAAAAATTAGACTTCACTTCTTCGGTTCTTGTTCGGCCGCCGTATTTCTCTAACTCCGGGTTGTGTTGGCTCCCTCGCCGGCTGTTGCGCAACTTGTTCGAAGCCACCGCATTAATTTCCGGGACTGTCGATCCTGGGCACCTCGTTGTGACGTACTCTGCAAGTAGTACAACAAGTATTAACGCTGGCTCTGTGTCAAGAAGAGGATTTTCTGTACGCTTATTCTAACAAAACTTACCAGTTATGACCGCAAATTTGTCTTAATCGAGGGGAGGGCGCAGAGACCGGGAGCCAGTTACGGAACTCATGTTCAGCTCCTCCGGCGTGAAAATTGCTTCCATGAGTTTAATGACCAACTGCGATGGCGTACTGCAGTTTCGTGTGATGGCCTCAACGGTGCCAGCCCGTAAAACTCCTTGAAGCGACCTCTGTAACATAGAATTAGGTAATGTAGCGTTGACAACTATGAAATAACAATATACGCACTTATCGTTAGCTGCCTGGGCACAGGCTGCGGTTCGTTTTGGTTTAAGAGCCCCTTTTCTCGTATAAGATGGACGAAGTCTTCGGCAAGTTCGGTAAAGAAGTAGAATAACTACTTCTATGTTGAACAAATTTCTTTGACAATACAAACCTTTCTGAGCGTAGTTGACGATTGTGTCCAACTGGCCTGCGGAGCGCTCTTCCTTCTCCTCAAGGCGACTAATTTTTTTATTTATGGTCCGCAGCTCTTGTAATATGGCCTCTGAAAAAAATGCATGTTGAGAAGAGTTGTTTCGACAAATATCATGAAAAACTACCTCGTAAGCTTCTCGTTTACGGTTCACGGGCAGTGATGGTGCTGGTCTGACCTGCGTCTGTAAGTAAGAAGTGCTTGTGTATTACGTAGAATATATGATATTGTACATCTAGTTTGAAGTTACTTGCATAACTAACAATACCTCTGGTTCGTCGTCAAAAAAATCTTCGAAGCTGTCCTCGACATCCTGGCTCGGCTGAGAATTGACAGTTTGGTGGCCTTGCACGTATTTTTCTATCAATGCATCTACCCATGACTCGAGGAACGACTTCTTCTCTAGATCATTCCAATTACAAAATTTAATACATAAATAAGGACACACAGACAGAGAACCCCAAATGTATAGAAACACAAACTAGTACTCGACAAGTTTCACTTACTGTTAATGGCCAGCACCTGGGCTTTGTAGGATTTCTCGCCATATTGGACCCGGCCTATAGACCGCGGGTCTGTTAGCAAAGTCTTGTCCACCACATCTTCTGTTTTCACAATGCTGAACTGCGCTGGCGCGTTGTTTTTTTCGTGCCAATAAACTAAGGCTCAGTCAGGCATAGCTTATGCGTGTAAAGATGCCAAACACGTGTTCGATTCGACTCACGAGGTCACACCGTGGACGGGCACAACAGTCGCTCAAGCAGACAGAAACCGAGATTGTTCAGCTATTCAAGAAAGAAAACACAGGCATCGAATCCTACGTTGCCGTTCATTAAATATTTAATTTATTATACGATTTTTATATTTACGAAACAAACGACTTTACAGTTAATTGAGATATAATTATAATATTAATTTTCCATACATACTGATATTATATAATAGTATATTTTTACTTATGCCGACTTCATACCGACATAGCAGCAAATCAAAAAGTCAGAATTACATTGTGTCAACGAGGAATGGGACATGTTTCATTATTGACCGCATAGTTTGCGTCGAGCTGAGCAATTCTCGCACAGTTGTCCTTTTTGGTGGGCATAAACTTGAAATAATAACGAATGCTAAAGAAATGTGTCTCAAGCTTGGGCATATTTTGCTTGGTCGAAAACTGTCCGATTTTTCATTTCTTGACGTGAGAGAAGTCGAAAGCGCTTGCGTGTTACTGAGAAGACTTGCCAACACTTACTTGTGTGCCATTTTGCCTAACCGTCAGATGCATTCATAAGATATGCTGATAATAATTTCGTTATGTGCAGCGCATCTCCGATTGACAATACAAGGAGAGCAGCTATGTGGAATTTTTTTTCAGTTGTACGCATACTAATACATTTGCGCATAGATAAAACATGAGTTTCTGGGTTATTAAAGGTACGTAACTACAAACAAGTGAACGCTTATGTCCACCACTATCAGTGAAACGTTGCTGATGCGGCATGCGGTGAAAAGAGAGTTAATAGGGAACTAGTGATAATCATAGTTCCTTGCTATGTACATTGGCGTTCAGCGTGCGGTCAAACATTTATGCTGCACACAGTTAACTTGTTGGTAAACTAGTTTACAACTAGTTAAGCCCTCGTGTGAATATTTTTTGCTAAACTTTTCAGAACCCTAGTGCAGGATCTAGTCTGCCATTAGATAAACACTGTAGTAACTTGCAGGCAGAACATTGTCATAGCATGGGCTGACAGAGTCGGCAAACTAGTTGCGAACTGGTGGGTACCTAGTTTACGGTCAAGTCAATTCATGCTGGACATGCCTTTGAATCACGTGCTGCACACGGTTAACTTGTTAGTGAACTAGTTTGGAACTAGTTGCTCATCACTCTAGAAAAACTTTAAAAAAAAAATTCCAAAGACAAATTGAACTAGTTCAGGCCTCGTTCATATCTAGTTCGGATCATCTGGAAATTTTAGAAATATTCCTTCACCCAATCCGACTTCCTTCTTTACTAGTTCAGAACTGGTTCATTTTGCTGAACTAGTTCCGCGGCCAGTTTAATCTGCATCGGAACTAGCTCCATTTTCGTCCGGGACAAAAAAATCCGAGAATAAAACAAGTGGCAGTTCAACTGCAGCTTCCGACTTCCAAGTTTGACTAAACGTTACACTCTCCTTCCCTCGTAGTAGTCTTTTAAAAAAATCGAGTAGACTTAATAAAAAAACCGAGAGTAAAAACTGCAGCTTCCGACTTGCAAGTTTACGATTATACCCTCCTCCCCTCGTAGTAGCCTTTAAAAAAATTATAAACAAATCCGAGAATGAAACACCCACTTTTCCCCGAAATAAAGGTGTTGAGCAGGATGTTCATTGAGGTTAGGATGACACCCGTTGGCGCTGGAAAAAAGAAAAAAACTATACAACTATGTCAATCTTTGTGAAGTAAAAAACAATACGTACAGTCGCAATTTTTCACTTCCACTGTCGTTACGTTCGAGCGGCATAAACGGACGATTTCTCGTACCTTCTCCACGTCCAATGCAGCAGCTATGGCAGCCAGTATCATGACTGCAGCTGCGCCGAGAATGAGAATGGCAAATCTATGAAACAGTAGAGTTATTCATGTGAAGCGGGATTTGTTTTAAAAATAGTGGTACTAAGTGCTTACTTGACTTTGATCGGGGACATGCGCAGCCAGTTCAGCAAGAAACAGAACAGGAACTGGATGGCAATCAAGGCGAACTGAATCCAGTAATCGAGTGTATAAATCGATTTATGGACAGTTCGGACAATGATCTGGAAAAAAGAGAATGAATGTAAACCATTATTTCACCATTATTTAATGTGATGTACATAAAAAATGATGGCAGTCACGCTGACTGGGGCCTCCCCGTAGTTCGCCACGCGAGCTTTCCAGTTGTTGTCGATGAGGAGCCCCCCATGGACAACCACTTCCTTCCTGTGAGTTCAATCAAATTTCAATACTTGGCAGGTTGTTTAGAATAGATAAAAGTCTTACTCGATCGGCAATGCCACATGTCGTTCTTGTCGGACTTGCAACGCGTTCGATCTAAGTGAGAAAAGAATGTTAGTTGTAAATGACGTGGATAAACTGTTGGTGCTCACTCTTCACTGATTTCTTCGATGATGAACGGGTTGGTGGTGGTGTTGTCATTTCCGACGGACCTACACACAAATCATTGTATCAAAATATATGTGCACCACGTGGCGGTCTTGTTTTGCTAACGAATATCCTAAAAATTGCTAATGTAAGTTTCCTTTTACAATAACCACCACGTTTTTTTTAACTAAACATAAAAGTTATTGATATCACAATATAAAAGGAAAAATACTTACATCTTGAACTTCTTTCGTGAATTGACGAGAAAAAATACTTCGATTAGCGAGGATGTTGGTTGGCCAATATGACGCTTGTCTCTGATGTCGAGGTCAAGGTCAAGGTAAACCGCATACCCTCCAACGTTTTTGCGAAAACAGTCAAATTAGATTCTTTCCAAAAAGAAAAAATGCTACGTAATAGAAATGTGTTTCCTACTTTTTAGTTTAACTATTAATCTATTCTAGCTCTTTAAAAAAATTCAAAGGAAAATAATTTTTGACTGGCAAAATTTTTTTCGGTCATTAAAGTTTGTGTTTTTTTTGCCGAAAGATGGAGTCTAAACATATTTACGATTTTCTGTCTTCATGTCATTTAATCGATTTTTCCTCTACAGTCTTGTGTAAATGAGACATGTCTATTTCATAAAGATGTATACTTTGAATAACAAATGCTCGCTCATTCAAGTCACTGTATCTAATCCAAAAAGTCTTGTTATAAATTTATGAATAATGTGAGTGACATGTCAGTAAGATTGTAGCTATTGCAATGTCACCATCTCCTCCAAAAAGATTTCTTTTACATTTGACATCCTCTAACGAGAACCCATTTGTAGGCGATGGTAGTTATTCAATTCAACTTCCAGAGATTGTCTTTAACTACAATCGGGAGTATAGGATAGCTCTCCGACAATTTACCGTTCAGTATAAAGAAAAGCATGATGGATTTCAAGCGGATGCTGGTACCCGTTCGAGCGAACCTCCAGGTGGGCTACCTGAAGACCTTCTTTGGTTTCACATTCAGACGTCTTTAGGGATACCAACAAGGTTGTCATTGAGCCCAAAGATGTGAAAGACATTGATTCTGCCGTTGCTGTTTTAAATAATGCAATGACCAAAGTTTCACCCACAGTCTTTATGAGTACTCGAATAACGGTAGCCAAAAAAGATAACGATCGGTAGTGGTTTCGGAAATGAGTGGAGTATACTGGTAGGCCTGACGAAGTCTCAAATGTTAATGTCCGCTTTAGTCATCGCTTGCTCAACATGATGGGTTTTGCCGATTCTGAACTGTTAAACTTCTTCAAAAAGCCGTGGCGAGTAATCGAGATTATCGCTCGAAAACCTTTTGCCCCTTTGCTAGCTCCCCAGTTGAATACATTGTCACCATCGACCAAGACGGATAGTACATCATTAGCACCGGTTGTGGAAGACTCCGTTGTTACTACTGCAACGCGACCCCCTCAGACGACAATCGATGAGCCGTCAAACAGTGCTACAAGCAAGGAAAGTACCCCTGCTGAACAATTTGAGACCAAGCAGACCGCTTTGGTCCATCCCTTTCACACGCTGGTGTTTTGTTCCCCCTTAGTCGATGAATGCTATGTGAATAAGCAGACCTTGCCTCTTCTTTATTCAACCCCGCTTCAAAACGTTTTCAACGATCAAGTTTACCACATTGCAGAGCCTAGGATGGTTCCCATCACTTGCGATCAATTTGATAGTGTTAAAATTGACTTGTTTCACAATGCACCACATTTGTCTATGAAACTCGTCTCGGCTACTATTGATATTGATTCTACAGAGTGAAAAAAAATACACATACATAGGTTCAGAGATCAAGTCATCCGTTTATTTTTTCGTTCGACAAGAGACTTGATACAACAGTGGCGCAAGTATGATGTCAATGATGTCATATTTATAGATTACATTTTCAAATGCTGTTTAACATCTTTCCATTGGGTGACGACAAAGTCGTATTTCTGTTTACCCCCTTTGTAGACAAGATAGAGATATTCGTCAGCCCGTCCACCCGGTTTGACATTGTACTTTTCCACCAAAGGCAATAATTTCTTGTCGGTGAATCTATCCGGTAGCGAAGCTTTGACTTGGTTTCCATCCAGCTCGAATCCAAGTTCAATTCGGGTCCCGTATTTACCATGCGCGGCTTTCATCGAGTCGATGCGTAGCGCTTTAAAAGTGGTTACTTGTGGCCATTTTACGTACGTGTTCTTCTTCTCAGCAGTTTCCTTAAAGGCCGCTTTAAACTCGTCAAAGTTCATCCTTGTAATATGACAAAGCTGTATTAAGTTAGCACATAGAGGTAATAGTTGAATAAAGTGACTTACTTTTCGGATCGATGTTGACGGGGGGTTACCCAAGAGGAGCACTTTAACTTTGCACCGTCTGCGAGCAGATTACAGCTCGATGAACCTCAGTCACAGTCTATGAAGTTCTGAATCGATGATTCGAGCCTAAAGAATCCTCCTTTTGGGGTGTGGTCAATATCCAATGGGGGAAAGTGGCTTGCCTATTTGTCGGATGTGAACCGAAGGGTTAAGTGATCGACGAGCGACATCTGGCGCTATCATCCCTCTCTTTCACCCGAAGTAGGTGAGGAGACTCGAGCGTGCACTTTGAATCAGTTCACTCGTGTTCGTTTGACTTTTAAAAGCTGGTGTCTTCTTGCAAGATCGAAATGTTTCCGTGTCCTTTGTGTTTCACCTGGTGCTACAGCCACCACGCTTACCTTGATCATCTTGCTTTCGCTCATCGTGAAACTTTAAACGTTTCACCATTATTATTCGAAAGAGATGATGTGTTGCAAGCGCTACCTAGCACAAGCGGCCGTTCTTTTAACTCCCCGATAAACGAGATGGAGTGAAATAAGTTATCTGCTATTCCACCTAGTCTACCCGTTATTACATTTGACGACTTATTGATGGATGATGACGGCATGTTTCAATTCCACCGAATCGAACCCGGTCATCATTTGTCACCTGCTTCGAGACTAAGCACGCCTAATCCTTTCTTTGACGGACCCATGGAAGGCTTTGGTGATGAAACAGTTCGAGAATATAATATGCAGCCCGATAATGACGAACAGCAAGATGAAGAGTCGCCCCCACAAGATGAAGAGATGGCAGAAGCTGAAGACGATCTTCCACACTTACAGTTTCGACTACATCAAAGTGCCTTTCAAGGAATATTACAGGAGTACCGTTTGCAGATCAATCCCAATCAACGAACTATCTCTGTAGGCGAATTTTATCTGCTATTGAAAAACCAAATTTACAGCATCATTGAAGATCATCTTCGAGCTAACCAATTTGAACCGATTCGTTTCAATTTCAATATCGGCCTTCGCATGACGCGTTACTTGATCGATCCAAATGAACCCGACGGGATTCGTGTCGAACATACGATTGCAAATTTCGGATTACAAGCGTCTCGCCAGATCATCTTTGCCGGTGACGACCTTGACGCGATGCTACGAGGAATTTTTGAAAAGTTTGAGAAGCGTGTCGACGAATATGTTCAAAACGGAAGTCAATGGATTGTGAATGGCGTGGTCGATTCGTCCATTAAAATCGCTCCATTTGTGGCTCATAGAGTTGGCTGTGCTACAGTGTTCACTCAGTTACCAACCGATTTATTGAACAAAAAGACCTTGGTCAACATAATTTCCAACAATGATAAGTGTTTTCTTTACAGCCTACTAGTAGGACTAGAATTGGCTTCGGGAATCAAAGAAAAGCATGTATCTCGTCACATTCTTGAAATGAGTCTGAACTCGTGAATAAGCACAACCTGGATGTGAGTCGACTTCATTTTCCAGTGACTATAAGAGAGGCCGCTAGATTTGCCGAGCGTCACAGGATACCGCTGAGTATTGTGGGTTATGGGGGAGAAAAGACTTTTTTCCTCTGGCGGCTACTGCCAGGGGTGAAGAAAGCGAAACTCGCAAGCGCATTTATACGCTCTATGTAACTGACGAGAATGAGACCAAGGGTCATCTTATATTCATTCGGAGCATTTCTGCCCTGCTACGAGTCGACAAGTGTCACAGGACAATGCAACTTTGTGATTATTGTTTCAGTACTTTCTCCACTGTTAGTGCACTTTCCAACCATCAAATTCTCTGCTCCAAACCCGAAGGGCGAGTCATTAAGGGACCCAAGAAGAGCACGATCAAGTTTACCAACACCGAACGTGGTATTAGCATGCCCTATGTTCTATACGCAGACTTTGAAGCCTTGCTGGTGCCTTGCGACTCGCCGGCGGGTGATTCTGCGAAACCCACGGTGAAAGAGCAAAAGCACGTGCCTTGCGCCTATTGTCTAATTGTGGTGGACTTTAAGGGGGAGATGATCAGGGAGGATACGTATGTCGGACCTGAAGCAGAAGTGCGATTCGTTCAAAAAGTGCTCCAACTATCGGAGGAACTTTACCAACAGTATATCACTCAGGATAATACTAAGAATAAAGACATACCTTCCTATGAAGAATACGGCGACCTCTTTGGTCCCGACCAAGTATGCTGGCTATGCAAGAATAAAATAGAAGGCGTGAGCCCTCATCGAGATCACTGCCATAGAACCGGTAAGTCGACTTTATATTAAACTAATTTAACTTGTTCAATAGATTTACCTATTTGGAAAAGGTTTATTTAAAGGTTATAACTCCCTTTTTATATATAAATTACTAATATGATTAAGATTGTTAAATTGTTATTATTTCATTTAATAATTAATTACTTGTTATTAGTGAATATAATTATAGTAATCAATAATAAATAAAATATTTAATTATTATATATTTAACTAAATTATTTCCAATATAATTATTTATAATGAATTAGTAATTAATGAATATTTAAAATTAATAATATAATTTAATAGTTATTTATTCCTTCTCGCTGAACAGGAAAGCCACGAGGATGGGCCCATCCGAGCTGTAATCTCAATCATTGGGAGCGCTAGTTTAAGCTCGGTGTGGTTTTCCACAATCTGACAGGCTATGATGGTCATTTCATCATTAGAGCACTGCAAGGACAGCATCGCGTCACCATCATCCCTCGCAACATAGAGAAATATGCCAGCTTTGATATTGACCGGTGTCGCTTCATTATTCAATGCAATTTTTAAGCGCCAGTCTGGCTACGTTAACTAAAAGTTTAAAATCGGGCGACAAGGATGGGACCAAGTTTCGGCTACTGCACTCCTTATTGACCCGGAAGATTCGAGGCAAATTTATCTCGCAAGAGTTGCTGAACAAGCTGACTTGCAAACAATTCTTTCCCTACAATTACATGTACTCGTGGGAAAGACTCGAAGACCCCGCCCTTCCTGAGCAAAAAGAGTTCTATAATAACCTTCAAATGTGCGACTTGGCTGATGAGGACTTTGCCCACGCTCAAAGCATTTGGTGTGAATTCGAGATGAACAAATTCAAAGACTATTTATTGCTCTATCTGTGGGTTGATGTCGGTCTCTTGACTTGTGTTTTTGAAAACTTTCGATCAGTAGCCCTTCTCCAGTATGAACTTGATCCGGCCAATTACATTAGTCTACCGCAGCTATCTTTTGACGCCTTTTGCGCACCTGTCGAGTGGAACTTGAATTGTTAAAGGATCCTCAAGATACCTTATGGATCACAAGCGGAATTCGAGGCGGTTTGTGTGTCGTCTCCAAGGGATACGCCAAGGCCAATCTGCCCCACATGAAAGATTACGACCCCAGCCGCCCTCTGACGGAGATTATTTATTATGACTGTAACAACTTGGTACCTTTCTTATGTGTCATATTATAGTTTATTATATGTAATGACTGATATTTTCCATTGCAGTACGGCTACGCCATGTCACAGCTGCTTCCGATCGACGGCTTCCGCTTTCTCTCACCAGCCGAAATTGAGGCGTTTGTCCTTGAACGGGTACCCAGTGAAGGAAACTTTGGCTATGTGTTAGAAGTTGACATTTATTATCCAGAAAGCTTGCACGATCTTCATTTTGATTTTCCTTTGCTTCCTGAAAATATGGTCATTGAAAGAAACATGCTGTCCCCCACCTCGCTTCAAATTTTGGAAAATTCAAAAATCCCCTTTATTGGCAAAACCAAGAAACTTGTTGCTTCTGTAACAGACAAAAAGAACTACATTATTCACTACGAAATGTTGCGCTTTGCGTTACAAAAAGGGCTCAGATGTTACGCTTGGTAGAACCCGTGAGTGTACACTGAAAACCGCACTTTTCGCACTGACAAAAATGAAATTTTCACTATTAACCAAAACAAACGTTCCCTTTCTGGTTTCTACGATAAGCGCTATTTAATGCTAAATAGAATACGACACCCTTCCTTATGGTCATTACAGCCTGAGGCAAGAAACCCAGTAATCGCTTTTATGTTGTGTATCGTCTATTTTTAAAAAAAATACAGCAGTTTAAACCAACTTTACTTGTTATTTATATTTTAAAATAAGAAAGACTGATCAGCTCGAGAGAAAAAATGTATCCTGTATTGCAAGTCTATAACAGAAATTTTCGAGTGACATAATTGAAAATCCATGCATCCGTTTTCTTTCTCGCTACAAAGTAAAATTTTGCCATTGAATAACGCCGACACAAACGTGAGTACACATAATAAAGACACCAAAACCCGCAGGTGGTCGCCCTCCGTCGCTGCAACCTAATGCGCAACGATCTGCTCCCTCGATGCCCGCAGCCTTTGTTCACCCGCCGTTCAAAGTCCATAAGCGTGGTATCATAGCTACCCAAGCGTTTGCCCAGACTATCAAAAAATTCCATCTTTCCCCGGCAGGGTATGAAAAATAGAAGCCAATGGGACCCGCGAGACCAGTGAGGATCGGTGTTACATATAATAACTCATGGTTTTATGATAGATTTAGGAATATGAATATTCGCCAATTGATCTCGTGCCAGCACTCTCCATTCACACATGGAATCAAAGTACTTTAATAGCACGTCCACTAACGTAGTCGAGAGCATTTGACTCAGACGAGAACGGCACGGAAACTGTCTATCCCAATCTGAGAATCTTCCTCATAAAACACCAGAAGTTTCTGTGATCTAGTCGTATTAGCGCCGAAGCGGAGACGAATTTTGACCATGCCCGGTTTGGTGGGTGCATACCCACCCTCTTCGCCGTGAAAGAGTCTATAGCCAACCATAAAGTATCCAGCTTTATATTCGCTCAGTGAAAACGGAAATCCCGTATCTCTCCCGTCCATAGAAAAGGCTCTCAAAAGTTCCAGGTAACAGGCTTCATCGGAAGTCATGTTATTAGAATGAACATATAACATATATTTTTCTCCATTCACCGTTACCTCTGCCTCCGACAAAGTACCTCGCATGAAATTAAAGGGATTTGTAGCACCATCCCCCGCTAAATCAGTCTCTTCAATTATAGTCATAACGATTCTCTTAGGAACGTGACCCGAAAAGACGTCGGGAAATTCAACGTCGCGGACCCCCATGGGACTTGCGCTTTTAAATAGGGAAATCTGCCCACGCTTTTCTGTAGCTGCCTCTCGAGATGATGATAGTAGCGCTCGTGTAATTTGACAGTATGTAACATTAATTTGGCTGACTGAATAACCAGCATATAGGTATTCGCGCCAACCACCCGAGACAAAGAAAACATGATCGACTTGTTCCTTTTCAATCTCAACTCGAAAGGAACACCAGGTGGTAACAAACGAGAGGGTTGATTGAAAAACGGCACCTTGGGCTTTCCCGTTAGGGTTAACGTTCTGGATTGAGCGATAAGCGCATGCCGCGCAGTCGCCTGAGCGCTCTCTACATTTGCCGGGGTAGGGTCGTGAAGGTATCCCTCCAATAGACCCTGTGAATTTAAATACTCTTTGCCGTAATGCAGCACCGTTTCAAAGTAAGAGCGATAAGGATACAGTCCGTCGCTCTCGGTCAATTTCACCCCATTCACAATTAAATCAGCATCGCTAAAAATGGAATGCATAAACAGGTTGACTGGAACCGCCGTATCCGCATCAGTATGGTTTGTTCCATCTTCCTTCACTAACTTTACGTCTAGTACGAGGAAACTGCGCGATAGGTTGGTAAGCACTGCATACGTCTTAAACAAAAAGACCAAGTCGGATTCGTTGTCACTAACATTACCTTGACAGGGTACTTCGGTTAGCCCCTGACCTTGGTATAGCTCGGGGCTAGAACTTAAAGGATCGTCAAACACGTTAAAATCCCTAAAGTAATTTTGGTAATTCATCGTCGGCGAACTTTAATTGTCAAAAATATCTCGATCGCGCTTGTTCTGCTTCTTCTTCTTTTTTAAATTGACGCGCTTAGGGACTTTCTTTCCCCTCTTGTTTGTCTTTCTTTTGTTACCAGTCTTTTTCTCCCCCGATCTTACTTTACAGCTACGTGATTTGTTTGTCTTCTTGGATGAAATTCTCCTCCTTCTTTTCACCTTGGGTTGAGAAGTAGAGTAATTTTCAACAGCTTTAGGTTGACTTGAAGCACGTTTTCTGCTGCGACCTTCACCTGTAGCGGTTGCTAAAGGACTAACCTCACTCGCGATCGATTCATCCTGTCTTGAAGCAATCATTGACCGATAGCCCAAGCCAATTTGTTGAGGTTTTAGCTGACGTCTATGCCCACTAGCAGATACGTTGGGAATTCTTCGAGCGGAAAATACATGAGGGTTGATCTCCCCGCTGTGTGAAGGTTCGTAACCAACATTTTCAATATATGCCGAAGCCGTTGAGGATGAAGAAGGATAAACAAGGGTATTACTCATAGTGTAAACCAAAGGAGACCTTTGCGCGTCACTCGCTCGGTGAAGACTAATTCCTCTGTTTGAACAATCTCTGTTTTTTAAAATGGAGAGTAAAGTTGTAATGGTTCCGTTCGCTGGCCGCACTCTTGTGGTCCTTTATGAGCAAGGAAAAACCTAGCGAGTCCAGTTCACGCTTGGTCACTCTTTTATAAAGAGGATTGGTAATTTCCTTGACAAACAATTCAGACGATCCCGCAGTGGACGGTAAAGGAATCACGTTCAAAACACACCTCTTGTGTTCGTTGTAATAGTCTTCCTCAGTAAAATTGGCCTCTATAACCGCATGGTTACAGGGCGAAGGAACTACCTTTTCCTTCGGAGGAATATAAATTCGGTGGTCATGATCGAGTTTGACACGCGAATAGTTCAACAATTTTGGCAGGTTGGGAGTTGTAAAGTTGAGCTCATAGAGTTCATTCTCCAAGGTTCCTTTAGAACGGACAACCACTTTTCGAAGTCGATGCCAATATTCGAAAGCGATGAAAGGAGTATTTGAATCGAGAGCTTTAGCTAGTGCGCTATTGAGAGCGACAACAAGCTCCGCATGAGAAGTGCAGGCAAAAGGGGGGACTTTAACAGCAACCTCTTCTTTCAATGACCGTGTCGTCTGACCCGCTCTGGAAGGGGTTCGACTCGGTGTTGAGACAGAGTGCTTGAGGATAAACAATTCAGGTTTGACGATTGTTAATAAATTGGGATAAAATGAAATTTCCGTTTAAGGCCACCGCATAATCATCCAGCGGGTAGATTTTTGAGTGTAAAGGAAACTGGAAGGTGGACATGTGAATGCTGTTCTTACGCTCGATTAAATGGATGTAAAATTCGTCAGGGGGCATGGTCAACCACGTCACTAGCAGGTGTCCACTTATTGAAGCTGTCAGAATACCCCAAAAACTTGACCAGATGATGTAACACACCGCGAATTTTTTTCGATTTGATAATTTTCTCTATAGCGTAAAATGCGTCTTCTTCACCTTGCGATGTTGGAATAAGCTCCCTACTGTAAAACGAACCTGTTACATCCTCTTTATTCAGATCTTTAAGACCGTAAGTCTGAGGCTTTGTGTTGAGCCCACGGTCGACTTTGAACGATTCCCAGGTATTTTTAACTTCGTACGTTTTCAAAAATGGATTTCTTTTATAGTTCACCAAAAGCACAGTGTCTCCCTCTGCAAACGTTTTCGATTTCTTGGGATGTTTCCTGCCTCTAACCTTCACTATATTTCTTAGAATGACGTCGACGTTATATTTGTTCACACGAGCTGGTTGTTCCTTAATCATACTGTGATAACTGTGATTGTAATTGTCAACTATTCTTGGCAATACATCAATATAACGTGTGGTCGACTGTTCAGTGAAATAACGTGCTAATCGCATGGCCAATGTTCGGTGAAATCTTTCGCATTTTGCCAGCTTTGTTTCCTGAGTATATGTGTGAAACAATTCCACTCCGTATTCCTTTAACAATTTTTGCATCGACTTATTGGTAAACTCGTTTCCCAAATCTGTGTTCAGTTTCTTCATTATTTTGTCAGGGTGGTTTTCAAAATGTTTGCGAAAGGCATTCGTTACTGTACTACCTTTTTTGTCTTTAATAGGATAACAAAATGCATACCTGGAAAACATGTCAACAATACTCAATGTAAACCGCATATTATCATTGCTATCGCTGTACTTTTGAACATCAAATCAAGTCGGCTTGAGCAATATGCCAAGGGAATGGAGAGTAAACAATGCGCCTGGGAAAGCGTCTTTTTACTTCTTTGTGCACCGTATAGGCATCCATTTTCCTCAACACACGCTCTATTTCCCCTCTTGTTACATGGGGATAAAGTTCTCGTAAACTCTTGTAAAAAGGTTCAATACCAGCAAAAGAACCACCCAGAGTGAAATCCGTCCAATGTCTCTTTATTTGCTCTTCCATGTTATCGAACAAACAATACAAATCAGACTAAACACTCGTCAAATTTGACTTAAATATTTATCCATTGTTTAGCCCATTGAGGTTCGTTCGTCTTGCGTTTTCCTCTCGTTCAATCGGCGAAGTTTCGCATGTACCTTCTTAAAAGCTTCCGTTCCAGGTTTCAAGTAGAGAAAGTTGACGTCTTCCAATCGAGTGCTCTCTTTGTTCACAACAGTCGTATTCGCACCAAATTGAGCAAGCTTCTAGGGACATTGTATTTCACCAGCAGACTTAGGAAATCCTCTTGACCTTGGAACATTGGTCGCGGCAGGAAACGTGTCGATGGAGTTGTCACCATGCGTAGTAGATCATATATATTGCTACCCTCTAAATGCGTATTTGGGGTTAGCGAGACATTGTACGTAGAATTCGTACCAATCCCATGCGAAGACAATACATCGTAAACTTGCTTGGCCTTATTGCGACTGTTTTTCGGAAGGAGAGACAGGTCAAGAGAAGGCGATGAAGAAGGCGCGCTCAATGGGGGTTTACTCAACGGAGGGTCCTCTAACAATTGTCGTGGAGGCTGTTCTGTCGCCACAGCGGGCTTCTCGGTTACTACAGCCACAGATGGGGCGACAAAGTCCCGTTCCAGACCAACCAAAGATGAATATCTAACCGCTCTAGCCATGACGAATGCTCTACGATAACTGATTCAATTTAAGAGTTACTCCTGCTGCATGTTTTGAACAATATAATTGATAACAGGTTTGACGCAGATTGTCAAAAGAACCGCACGAGCCGTCAGCAAGAGCCTCCGTCGTGATTGGGCGTTGGCCTCACACCCTTTGCGCAATAGTGACTTGTAACGCTTGATTTTTTTCACAAAAGAGTCTCCCATCTTTATCGTCCCCTTCAACACATTTGTTATAACTTCACAGAGTAAATTGATATTCTTCTTAGATGTCGTCTTTATCCATTTCACAAGGTCGCCCGGTTTGGCACGAGTCAAGAGTCGCCTAAGGGACTTGGCTAGCTTAAACACTTGCTTGAATGTCATGATGATTCCGGTAAGTAAACCAAAGGTCCATCAGGATTTAGCAGATCACCTTGTAACCTGTATTTATCAACCTGATGCGGTGTCAGATCAATCAATAACTGTCCGTAAGGAACCGATGTAGCCTTCTTAAAAGCGTCAATAAAGTAGGCAAGCCGCTTGCCAAACATTTGCTTTCCCAAAGTCTGAACTTGCTGAGTATCTTGAAGATTTTTAAACAAAATCATGTAGTTACAATTAAGGCTTAAAGTACGCATGCCTTTGTAGAAAATGTTTTGCGTGATAAATATCAAGCTGACTTGGTTGTGATGAATATATTTGACAAAAAAATTTTCCAACTGCTGAAAGCCAGATTCTCCGAGTTCTGTCAACAAATCGTCAACGATAATTAATGTCTCCGCTTGATGCGTCACCTCCAAAGACAAATCTAATCCTTCAATAAAAGCTATAGGTAAGGGACACCTAGCTTTAATTTCATCATATAACGGTTGATAGACACCATGGAAATAAACAATCTGACGCGGCTTGGGTGTTATAAAATTGTCACAATGTTGAAGAATTCTAGATAATAAATAAGACTTGCCAGAACTACTCGGACCTGAAATAATAGCACTAAAAGGCCCGTAAAAAATTGGATACTTGTAAGACATAATGATCCTTTGCCTGACAAGTGATTACTGAAATTAACTAAAACAGATCCATTCTTTTCATGGGGATCAAACAAATGTATTGCTCAATCGGACAATCCATGAATCAAACACAGAATCACGAATCCTTCTGTCCCACCCCGGTGGTATCAGTACACACACATTGACACAACATTGTACAACGCCCACTACCCATCCGATTGGTTCCTGAACTGGTTAGAGAGCGAGTAATACAACAGCAATCACACCCCATCTCTAGGATCTATCTTGGAACTTTACACCCAATACCACAAATTTGCAACTCTTTCGCTCAAGATTTTTTGCATGTACAGTCCCATGTCCTATTAGCTCAGTTGGTAGAGCAGTAGCCTTATGTTCCACAGGTTGTGGGTTCAAATCCCACATGGGACATTTTTTTTCTTTTTAAAAAATATTATCTTTTATGTCGGAAAAACATGACGTTTATTTAAACATCCATTTTTTCACTCGCCAATGAGCAACTTCTCAACGCACATATGAGAATAGTAAATTTTAAAAGATGAGCGAAAGTGCTGCTGCTCGTCATAGTGGAAAGCCAGGAGCTCTTTACATCCACCACACACCTCGAGGAAAATGCTGAAAAAAAAGGAATCATGTTAGTGATTATCATTTTTTCCTCTGTCTACGTATAACTTACTCAGATGTCATCATGCGACTCATGCAAGAAGGATTGGAGCACACCAGTCTGCGTTCGTTGCACACCTGTTTCTCAAAGACGTAGCCCACGAATAACTTACAAATGTAACACTGTTCCTGAAAAGTGGGCAAAGTAAAATGTATAGTAACCAAAATTAAAACGATTAGCTTTCAAGGTATTGTTCCCGTTAAGTTTTAACTTTAAGTGTATTGGTCTAATACTTACCACACTGTGGATTTCTCTTTCATAGCAAACCCGTCAAGATTAAGCGAAGCTAACATTGAGAGCACAGTTTGCTCGGTACAAGTGTTAGTCTTAAAAGTTTCCATGATACTAGTACGCCAAATAACAGACGCCAACCTTATGACTAATCGACTGGAACGGATTGAGTTTATAACCGAATCAACAATAGTCAACAAGAGCGTTACTGTTAACATCGGATAACGTCGTGAGAAAATCAATTCAATCTGAATTTAAAGAAGACTATGATGACAAAGTCACCCTAGGGTGGCGAAAAAAAGGGGTGAGCATATTCCAAGAGCCAATTCTACGTCAATAGATCCGTCTGCCCATTCATGAAGTCATTTCAGTAACCACCCGTCGTGAACCACTCAAACACCATCGCTTCACACATCCTTAACAATAACGTACATCTCAGCAAGGGGAACCATCCAACCGTTAAAATCACACCCACTCTACCCCCTCTACATCCCCATTCAACCCCTGTGAAATCAACCGTACATTTATTAACACAACAAACAATAGAATCAATTCCATCCACTAAATCAATCAACCCTTCTATCCACTCAAAATCAATTCATAATCAATCAACCGTAAATACCTTCACATTAACCCCCATTCATCAAAAAGGGGTGTGAAATCAACCGTAAATCTTTAATCAATTCAACAATAGAATCAATCATGCGTCACTAATTACATGAATAGCCCCATTGTTGTGCAGCTTCATACAAAGTCCCTACTACTGAGAATCCTTTTTTTCAGTTCCTCCTCCTGTCCGAACTCGTGTCTTAGGTGAGTGGTTTTACCACCCCACATAAGAGGGATAGTCACTGATGTAATATTGTGTGTTTAAGTTTAAATACATTGGCTTTGTTTAAAAAAAAAAGGTTGGGAGTTCAAACCCCGGCAGTGTTAAGAGTTTTGTCAACTGTCCGTTGCGGTAAACGGCTGAATTTTTCCGTCGCAAAACCAGCGTAAAACCATTTTTCAGTGGAAGGAGGAAAAGGAAAAGGAGGAAAGGAAACCCGCCCAATGCTTGGGCAGTATATAGACCGTAGATACTTTTATGGCACTAACTTTTTCTTTAAATCAATAAAAAACGCTCGTCTCTGATCCCTGATGTTTTTTCATCATATAGTGTAACTGTTATAATCACTGATTATCTATCAATCGAGTGAACAGCCCATAAGGCCCAGCGCAGGAAGACGGGAAACAAATTCCGAGTATTAACGAGCAAGTTGCTTATGCATTATGACGTGATGCTTTATTTCTCAACAACGAGTCAAAAAAAAGAAAACAGTTTTAAGCAAAACAAATTCTCATTTGTTTGTTCAAATGTTCAATTGTTGCCTTTCAATTAGAAGAACAAGAAAGTCGAATTCAACAACTGTTCACATGAAGGCCATGGCTAAACCACTAGCGGCAACCCGCGGCGAACGACTACAATAAGACTATAGTCTTGGCCGGTTGGTATGGGCCGGTTTGGGTGGGCCGGTTTAGCGGTGGGCCGAATCGTCCAGGTACCAGGCCATTTAACGTAACGCGCGACATAATCGTGGTCTCCGACTTTTTTTCCATGCTGCCTCGTGATACCCGCACGATTTCCTCTTTTCGTCCACGGTATCTACAGAAATTTT
Organism: Leptestheria dahalacensis; assembly: GCA_022114935.1. Lineage (NCBI taxonomy): Eukaryota > Metazoa > Arthropoda > Branchiopoda > Diplostraca > Leptestheriidae > Leptestheria > Leptestheria dahalacensis. The sequence continues at coordinate 13,651 of JAIQCU010000405.1, read as the reverse complement.
TTGTCGATAAGACCATTCTCGTCTCGTTTCCTGGACTTTTTCTTTCCGGGGCAGCCTTGAGTCGATCCTGGTTGGACGTTCTGTCTGTTAGCAGATGTTGCGGCTGATGCTTCGGTTGATTTTCTCTTCGGACGGCCTCTCTTCCAGGGACCACTGACATCGACATTTTTACTTGTGCTTTTAACGATGGTGCTTGGGCTGGCTTCAGGTACGTTTCGTCCGACAACTTCTTCTGACGTAGCGGAGTTGCTGTTCGACGTGCCAGGCATAAGTAGCTTTTGAGACTACTCATACTTCTTCTTTCGTCGAATTTTCCGAGCTTCAGTTGCTCGGTTTTTGCTTACTGTGGGCCGAGTAACCACGATGCCTTTTTCAAACGCCAATGTGTGGAATGCAACAGCTTTATCTCTGATAAAAAGATGTTCGAGAAGGACAGGAAAGCCAAGGGTTCTAGGTTTGCCTAATTGGTTATGCGACTCCACTTCGTTTGTTGTCTTGAGACACATTTCCCAGTCTGCGTCCAGCATGGCTGGAAATGGTTTCGCAAACATCCGCAAGTGACGGGTCCACCAATCTACCCATGATTTGGCTTTGTTCCAATGCGCTGTCTCTAACGCGAGTTCCTCATCCAGGATGGAAAGGTGTGGCAAATTTAAACCACTGGCCTGCTTCGCACCGCACAGCACATCTAAAATAGATGTGATTGCTTCTTGGTCGTCTTTGTGAACATCAAAGATTGATTAACATAACTTAAAAAAAAAATTATACGTCTTACGTTGTTACTTTGGCTGCAATCTTCTGGGCATTTTTTGAAAATGAACGTTGCAACCACGAAGAATGTCACCGTCTTTTCGCGTCTCTAAGCTGCCAAGAAGTCCCCTGGCCCGCGCATCCGAAAAGTCGACAATCCCGGAGCGGACGTTCTTTCCCCGTTTGAAGTCGGGACAAGCTTCGGTAGCTGCGTCAAACAATAGCTGAAATGCCTTCCCGTAGGCCGGTCCAGAAACGGCGTCCATTAAAACTCTTCCGACAGTTTGGAATTCGATGCCAGAGAATTCGTTACCGGCGACAACATTAAGAAGATACTTGAAGTGACGCGTCCCAGGATACGTTATGTCCGCTTCGATGTACGTTGAAGCGCTCAACACCTACATTTGCGGCGTGGCCAGAACCGCGATGTCCATCCCGTTGACGTAGGTACGCTTCCTGCAATGTTACAATGTTTTATTTTACATTCAGTATATTTGTGGTATCCAAAAGATCCCAAGTAAGGCAAATAATGAGAATATGAATACTCTTTACGCTGCACAGTCCCCTTTTACTATACACATGGAACTGCGAAATTAGCCCACGGTAACTCATATCAATTAACCATGCGTCCTTAATGTTTTGAACGTACCTCAAGTATGGATAGGTCAACTCTCGTACACGGGCCTTGTCTTCTTCGTGCTCCAGCACTCTGGAAGCTCTTTCGTCCAGCCGGCTCTGAATTAGCTTCTCGAAGCTGTCGAGTAGATTTTTACACGTTCCACCCTGGGAAAAATAGCTATTATAAAGAATAAAACAAAACGAGAGTAATAATTTGCCTGGTAATTACTCCTACGGTAGCGGTCAACTGAGGTCCTTATTTTCTCTTTATTTGCGGCAAGGAGCGAAACGGAAGCCGGAATAAATTACATTCCACGACCTTTGTGTAAATTACCGGCGGTCCTTGTCGGATCTTCCTCCAGTGCCTTTTTCAGCGTTTCGTTGCAAAAGGAGACCATCTTTGAAGCTGCAGGTTTGGGATGGTTGCGCTCGGCGACTCCAGGAAGTTTGGCAAGAAGCCAAGCCACCTTCTTTTGTCTTCCGTTGCGGTAGGTCTGATGTAGGTGAAGTATCCAGGGCATGCCCCTGTGGAAGTTAGTGGCTCCTTTGGGTGGTCGAAGCAGCGGTTGACACTGTGCTGGTTGCTCTGTGCATGGCAGCAATCCGACGCTGCACATTTCTATTTCGGACCAGAGAAATATTTTACATGGAAGCAAGAAAAAAGTTTATCGGAAATTACCATTAACCTTAAATTGTGTCATAATTAAAAGAAATTAAATTCGCCATATTCCTGGTGCTGCCTATACAAGCAACGTTTTGCACTTACCAAGCAAAACTCGTTAACATTCATTACCTTGACTCCTTTGCACTGGGCCCTGTGGATCCCAACTTCGACCACTCGGTCACTAATGACAGCACTTCTAACTGCCACTGGAAAAGCATGACCCTCTGACAAATTCAAGTCGGTCCAAACGAACTTGTCGCTGTTGAGTATCTTCGTGGAAAGGTGTTGTGAAGTAATGTCAGTGACGTACAGCAGTTCCTCCGTGTTGTGCATAAATCCCAAAAACTGGTACTGGTCACTGGTAGCAAGGGCTCCCACATACCGAGATCTTCCAGGAGGCTATGTCCTCTGGCTAACATGTTTTCCTTCTTGTTGGCTCTATCTATTGTTCCATTCTGCTAAGGAGTGACCGACAGTTCTCCAGTGCAAAAAAAATCCACGCAAGGGAAGGGTTCGGGACAATGAACGAATCAGTGGCATGAACAAAGTTTTTCTCTACCTCCATTATAACGAACTACTTGTTCATCACGGTATGTCTTCCATTGTAACACGTTTCAAGGAAAACGAGGGAGACGTAACCTTTGAAGAGACACTGACGCAGAGTTGCTTTCAGCACACTGCAATTATCTGAAGTTTGGCGAAGATCCGTAAGCAGGCTGCTGCAAAAGTTCTGGTTCGCTCACAATGTTAAGCTGTCAGTCCTCTTTCCTGCCAAGCATCCAGTCTTGTAGTTTTGACTCCGAGATGCAGCCCATACCTTTTTCGTTGAGTGTTACTTAGGCGCGCGGCAAGTTTTTGGCTTCTTCGGCTTGATCAGAAAATGGTACATTGCACTTCACTTGGCACCCTGTAATCAGATCATCACTGGTGCACACCTCGGACGGATCGTTGAAAAATTTTAGTAGCAGTTTTCGCTAACAAGTTCCGTTCAGTGCAGCGTAAACGTGTTGGAGCTGGGAGGTTCCGACCTAATCTGGAACCGGTTCCGGCTCCGGTTCCATCGGGCCTTGGTACTCGGTTCCGGTACAGCTCCGGTTCTTTTTCGGGAAGGGAGCCGGAGCCCGGCTCCGGTTCCGTCGCAAGTACAAGTAGTAAAGAGAAGGAAACAAGTCCAATTTTATTATAGCAATTCTTCCGATATCAAAAATATTTCAAATACATTTAGAAACCCTTACTTACTTCACGGCAAATTAACAAATTTTCAGCGTTACGCAAAGTAAGACACGCTCGTCGGGCTCGGATGAGTGCCCCCGAAATTGAGAATAACCGCTCGACGTCGGACGTTGTTCAGGGAGCCGAGAGATAATTTCGTGCCATAATTGCAGAAGATCCAGACCAGTAGTTCAAAACATTAACGCTGTGATTCTGTGGCTCCTGCAGGTAACTAGTGAGTTCATCGCGCATGTCGTCGATGTGGTCACATCCTGTTTCAGGATCCTGGTTTAGGAACGAAAACAAGTCCTTTTTTTGTTAACTGCTGCCGATTCAGTTATGCGATTTGCTAGCTGAGTCCTCTCTTCCCATGGAACGTTCTACAAACCACGTAGAAGGTCTTCTACTTCAACTGCACGACGTAAGGCGATTTAGGTCGAGTCCCGGCTCCTCAGGCTTTCTACGTCCTGAAACATCTGAAATATACGAAGATGGGTTCAGTTAACACCACAAAGTCTGTAGCGTCTAGAGAAATAAGAAGCACAAGTAAGGTGATTCACTACCTTGAAATTTTGGATCCAAAACTGTTGCAACTGTCCACGCATCTTCCTGCACCGTCTTTCCGAATCTTCTACGCAGCTCGACTTGCAGTCTAGTAATGAAAGTAGCGTTTTCGGCGTACATGCAATCTCTCTTCAAGTTAAGGAGTGCTAAGCAACTAAAACAGGCACGTAAATTTCGAGATATTTTCTATATGGTGTAAACAAGCATCCACCGTGATCAATTCCAAAAATCACTGGAATTACTAGAGACGAGGTCACTTCGTCAGCCTGCAGTTTGTCCCTGGCGTTCGTGAAAATATCTAGGATGGCATGCTCAGTCAAATTCCTTGGGTCGGTTTTCGGGAACCCAGGTGCTTTTTTCGCAGGATCCCTTCGGACCTCGGCTAAAACAGCTCCGACGTTCTCGTACATCAAAATTAGAGATAAGTTTAAAAGTAATGCAAAGTTGACAGTAGTGAGTCTTATACTTTGAGGAAACGTTCCAGCATGAGGCAGTTGCTGTTCCAGCGAGTGACAACGGGGACGATTAGCTTCAGCTTAGCTACTTCATGAAGCCCTTCGGTATATTTCGTAGACTTGCTGAAGGAAGCGACGACCTTTTGAATGCTCTTCAGGGAACGTGCTTGGGACGAGGTGGCCAGGGCGTGCTTCAGCACCAGCTGCAAACTATGGACCACGCAGGATAGCCTGGTAACACCGGTTTGAACAGGGATGTTTCCGGCGAAATCCGGGTCCTCTATGGAAGCACTGGCTAAAATCTCTCTTTCAAGAGTGTCTTTGGAATCTGATGCGCTGAAGTAAAAAAAAAAACTACAACCAACTAGTACGCAATTATAGGTTTTCCTACAGGATGTAGTTTACCATAACTGCCCATCCGCGTCACGTTCGGCACCGTCGCTATCGTCACTCTCGCTTTCGCTGCCTAGTTCACGGAGAACAGTCTTCGTCGTTTTCGGATTATCTTCTCCATCCGTAAGAGCAAACGCCTTTATCATGTTTGAAGCGTTGTCGGTGCAAAGCGGTTTTTCGTGCAAATCCCGAATTCGTTAAGATTATCCTTAAGGATCCTAAGGATATTGGTGCCCGTGTGCGATACTCCGAAGTGTCTGAAAGCTAAAGTGATTCTCTTTAGCTGCCAGGATTCACTGACGTAATGGATCCGTATTCCAATGACGCTCTGCTGCTCCAGATATCAGACGTCAGGTGATATTTGATGCGGTGGTCGGATTGGGCAAAAAAGTTTGTCAAGGACACTGAAAAAAGGTCTTCCTCAGTACAGTGTGAATGCCGACAAAAAATAACAGTCTTTAGTCTTACCTCGATGCTGGTCAATCTTTTAGTCGATCGCCTGGACTATTGTTCTTGATGGCACCTCAAAACGCTCATCCAAGTGGTGGACAAACAACCGGAACTCAGGCATGTCAAGGAAACAAAAAGGCAGGCCTCTTCCAGACAAGCTAATAAGGTCTTCGATGAGTTGCTTGTGCGAAACGTTTGGGCTCGCAGCAGCAGCAGCTCTGGGGAGCAGCATGGACGAGATCGGGGCTGGTTATCAATCGAAGACGTGCGCAAATTTTGATGTTTGCTTCCCCCTCCGTTTCGCTCCTTCCGCTCATTTCGTTCCTGGAGGTACTGCTCATGAATACCCTTATGCTTCTGCCAAAAGAATCTAGAACATGTCACTGCAGAACATGGCAAAAAGTACAGCAAGCAACCGGTAAAGGAAAGTAAAGTTAACTTAGCCTTATTAAATGGCGAACAAAATCTCCAGTTGAATTACCACTAGACGTTATCTTTGAGTTGCACGTTAGACACTTCAGGATTTTGTTCTTAGCACCACCATTCTTTACTTCCACATGAGAAACAGATGTGAAATAATTTTTCAACGCTTTGGGAACTGTGTCGTTCAAGTTGCTTTTTGAACTCGATCCGGCAACAGTTTCTTCAAGATCGCTGTCAGAAAAAGAATCACCCATTCTGATTGCGCAAGACTGAAACTGAATACGACTTGCTCTTGCAAAAGTCCATGAAGATATGACCAAAAAGTATTCCAGTCAACCCCGTCCATCTTTTATGAGAGCAATTAAGTCATTTAAACCAGATGTGAGAAAGAAGCTGAAAGTGGGAAAATAGGCAGATAACGAGGGGCAGGCGTTACAAGGGACGCAAACCGATGCAATAAAGTGAGCGAGTGGGCCTGTTTTCTACAACTAGAACAGTTCTTCGCCTCGAATTTCTGTGACTTTCAATGGTTATAAATGTGGCATTGGCGCCTGGTGAAGCTTCATGACACCATAGGGGGGAGCGCCACCCGTACACCCCAGCATTTGGAAACTTAAATTACTGGCCCATGCGTAACTAATTGTTTTTGTTGCTCTTTGGAAGTAAAGAGCAGACCGTTCTTGAAAAAAAAAATCTGGAACCGGAGCCGTAATTTGTACAATACTCGGTTCCAGCTCCGGTTCTGGTTCCAACTATTGTATCCCGGCTCCGGTTCACGGTTCCGGCTCCTCAAAAGTGGAGCTATTCCGGAGCGGCTCCAAAAAGGAACCGGAACCTCCCAGCTCTTTGGAAGACCAACGAGAAGCTTTCAATTTTCGCTTTTGTATCTTCGTCTGGCAAATTCTTTATCCAAAATCTCAACCGTTTTACGTCGAGTTGCTCGCAGACTCAGAGATGTGCTGTTGCTGGTTTTCCATCCCTCCCGGCCCTCCCACTCTCCTGTGTCCAGGAAGCTGAATCTTCGGGCATACCGACGTGGAAAACATGGCGGACAAACGGGATATTAACTACCAGGCCAAATGCCTGGGTAGCCACTAGCACCTTTAGCAGCTTTTGAACCTCGCATTTGTTTGTAGTCGTCGCCGTCGGCCCGGTGTACCTTCGCAGCTGCTATATCTCCTTGACATAAATTAAGTGCTAGTTCCTCGCATTCTTTCGAAAAGGCGCAATAGACAATTAATTGCTTTCTCGTCTCCGATAATATTTTTGATCTTTTTTGTCACCAGATGCCAGTGACACTGCTGGTACTGTTTTTTTTGTTGTGGTTGAGCAAGCAAGTCCCATTTCTCATAGGCACATTGGGCCTGTTGACGGTCCCCTTTACGACAACTGGGTTCCTTAAGATGTTGGTCCTCATCTTCTGTTCGTTTTCCGGTACAAGCGTTGCAGTTATCGCGAGGAGAGGGCAATTAGGAAGCAGGGACTTCAGTCCGGCCAGCTGATCGAAGGAACTGCGGAAGAGTCCACCCCATGGCCGGATTAGATGGGCTTCGTCGATCACTGTAAGGGCTCATTTCTGGACGTCTCATCGACAAAATAGACCTCGTTCTTAGCACTGCCGAAGAGAGACTCTGGTGTCATAATGACTACTTTGGGGCGAGAAGCATGGTCACTGGAGATGGCGAACGTCAGGTCAAAGTCCACTCGAGTGGCGCTAGATCCCATCATAACCTATGCGGAGATTATGATATAATACAATCAGGGTACGTGTTAGGGTTAAGTGCTTACCGCCTTGATTAGTAGGCTTTCCAGGTTACGGATGTGATCCTGCCCAAGGGCAATCGTGGGGAATATCAACAGAATGAAAGAGCCTTCTGGCATCATCAGCGCCGGAAGCTGGAAACAAGCTGACTTCCCGCTTGACGTGGACTGGATAACCAAGCAATCCCTCTTGTTGGCCCAGCAGTTGATGGCGGTAAGCTGGAATTCGCCCAACTTCACCTTTAGGAAATCACTGACATATCCATCCCACTTCATCCGAACATCCTGCACGAGTTCTGGAAGTGACAGGGTGTCTTGGCGAACGTTCAGATTTGCGGCTTCGTCGAGGACTAGAGTGCTGAAGTCGGCATTTGGCGAACTAGTACTGGTTTGAAGATTACCGAAACCTCGTGACGATCTATAACTCATATCCTATGTGCTGGTCTTGGGAGGGCTGCCCGGACTCTGATACGGCTGCAGATGAGCAGCACTGTCTTCGCTATCTTGGCGGTGGCTACAGAGACCTTCATTCGCTACGTCATTTGCTCTTATATACAGGAGCATCAATTAGCTATATTTGCCAAGTGCGTAAGACCCATCTCAAACACAACTGAGTCCAGCGGGAACGCGAATTTCCATAATGATGATTTCACTGGAGGTTTGGATCTCGAAGAAGAAATTCTGTCTACTGCCCGACACGCCGTCCTCCGGTGTACGAATTGACCTGATATCTTCCAACAGCCAGTGCTCAACTCCTTTGAGGCTCAAACTTTGAGCTGTGCTGATTCACCTGCTCCAACAAACCTACAAGAATCTCTGCCACTGCCAAGTCCCTTTCCTCTGCCACCAATGAAACAGTACGTTGCTTCTAATTTCAAACTTGAATAATTCTGATATACTCAGTTTTTCCTAGGTTACCCGAGTACGTCCAGTAATCGCTATCTGGACCAGATGTCCCCCATCGCAAGGCTATTGAACAACTTGTACGAATTTGCTATGAAATTAGCAAGTACTCCCTGGCTCCATCAAGACTAGAATTAAACAGCATCGGCAAACAGACCGTGGATATGTGGCCGAAGTTGAAGTCGGACACTTTCAGCAATAATTTTACAGGTGTTTGGCTGTTGCACACTTACGTTTAAAGCATTGCCTTCATTAGTACAATTACTACTCTCACACTAGGATGAAATATAGTCGAAGCTCAGGCAGAGCCTAAAGGATATGCGATACTGGTCCAGGAAAAAAGCTGCCCCATCGAACCACTGTCGAAGACACTCTGGCTGAAGTTCCTCCTTCCGAAAAGATTAAAGTTCCAGACGGTGGATCGGGAGGGCCAAAAGACGTGAAGTCTGATGCAGTTCTTCCGTCTGATGCAGTTCTTCCGTCTGATGGCGATCTGATAACCTACTCACAATCTGTGAAGATCATGCAAGGCGAGGACAAAACGTCCTCGGTAGTAACACAGCTAATGGCCGAAACGTATCCAATACGTCGGCGGAAAATTGAAGCAGGAGCCCTGATCTCGTCTATCTTGGAGGAGTTTCCAGGGCTAAGGGTAAAAACTGAAGTAGGATTTGCCGTTTGTTTTTCAATTTGAAGAAAATTAATAAGAGAACATTTTTCCTCTTTTTCAGATAATGAGGAAATTCGAGCGAGTACTCAAAAAAAGGTAATCGCCGTTACAGTGCAGGACAATTGCAACAGGTGTTTGCTGCCACTCCTGAAGATCGCTCGACAGGAAACGAACCCTTTTATCGTCAGCGAGTTCAAGTGTTCTGATGCGGTGGACAACCCCAACCTTTATTTCTCAATTTTCAATAAATCACGTCGTAGAAATTCTCTAACCAAGTAGCTTGATCCATAAACCTACGCTTTAGTGTCCCTAAATATACACGACAATTAACCAGTCTAATTAAGATCAATTCTAATAGGTTCAGGAAAAGTTGAAATTATTCTGTATAGGCACCTTGCCTTGGCCACCAAGACATCCTTGTATGCAGTATTCCTGCAGTATTCCTCGATAAGGTCTTCAGGCTAAACTGAAGTTTGCACTTAACTTAATAATTGTCTTTTAACAGTATCTCGAGTGTTCCGCTCTCTGTTTGCCACACGTGTCAATTTATACTCAAACGTCCGTTTAATATTTTTTCTCTGAAAAGTTAAATAATACAATAAGTTTGAATTGCAGCTTCAACTTAATTACTGAAGGTTCTCGATGGCTTTCAGTGTTTATACATTTTCATTCGATATACGCAAGGTATCTGAACCATTTTCGAATGCTCATTTACGCTATATCCACGTAGCATAATTCGTCCCACAAGGTATGCAATTAACTCAACTGATATGAAATTCAGTGACTTTTTAAGCATTTTCTCAACCTTCTCTTGTGTTAACTTTTGTCATCTCAATCATTTGGAAATTCATATTTGAGCAACGTTTACATTAGGCTAATGAAACCTTATATTTGCAATTAACTGCAGTAAAGTAAGCTTTTTATGATTTTTCAGTCGTTGCTTAAATTTTGTGATTCCAATATTTACTTAACTGCCCCATGCAAGTCAGTCTTTCACCTCATTAATTTTAATTATATATTTTCCCACTTGAATTTTGCATTTAAGCTGACGAGAGATTTGTTGAAAGGTTAAACATAATCTTAATCGCCCTATTCGATAACCCTGGTTTCTCAATCACGGGAGGTTCGTTTGAGCAAAACTGATGATGATAATACAAACCCGAATTGCATCAACTTTGATTATTTATGACCTTTGAATTACTTTCTAGCATTGTTTCAATCTTCTCATTCGATAGCCTTGTTGTCTCAGTCACTTGAAAGTCCAACTGAGCAGTATTTACCTCAAAATATTATCATACACCTACAGTTGCCATTACCTTAATTAGAATGAACTTTTAATGTACCCGGATATTTCTCGTGTAATAACTTCTTGTTCCAGTCATCTTAAGTCCATCTGAGCAATATTATTTCAAACTGATGATATCTTAAACCTAAAATTACTCTAAACTTACTTAAAAAGAGGTTTTAATGGTTGTTTAGTGTTGTCTCAATCTTCTCATACGTCCTGTCAGTCACTCGGAGGTCCATCTGAGCGACATTTACATCAATAAACTATAATTAACCGCAGAATTTATTTGCAACTAACTTAATACATATGAGCTTTCAGTATAACTTGTAAGCATCGTCTTAATCGGATTCGAATGTCTATGATTGTCTCAAACTTGTGATATTATAAAATCGAATTGCAATGGACCTGCCGATACCTTGTACCATTATCTTAATGTTTTAATTCGAATTCTCAATTCTCTCAATCACTAAAGAAGTCCCATTTAGGCAATGATTATTTCTGATTAAAGACATCATAAACTGTGAAAACATAGTTAACTTAATCACTTTTTTCAGTGACTTTCAACCAATGGTTCAACGTACTCATTCGATAACTTTTTGTCTTAACCATTTGAAAGTCCACCTGGACAGTACTTATCCCAAACTTATGATACCATAAAATTTAATTGCAATCAACTTATGTGGTATGAGTTTTAAGTTACTTTTAAGCATTGTCCTAATGTTCCTATTCGCTTAAGGGTTGTTGTCTCAGTCATTTGAGAATCCAGTTGAGCAATATGTTTACTTCAGTGGTTCGTAAACTTTAAATGCAATTAACTTAATTGCTATTAGTTCCCATTGACTTCTAATAAGCACTGTCTCAATGTACTCATTCGCCAACACTGCTGTCTCAGTCATTTGATAATCTATTTGAGCAATGTTTACTTCAGGTCAATCGTAAACTTTAATAGCAATTAACTTCATTAATATGACCATTCAATGAATTTTCACGTTGCCTCAATCTTCCATTCGATAGCGTTGTTGTCCCTTCTTTTGGAAAGTCCGCCTATTTAATTAGTATCATCTTAATTCAAACTAATTAATCATAACCTTTCGTTGCAATTAACTTAATGTACGAGTCTTCGTTGACTTCTAGCATTGCCCCAGCTTTCGCAATTCGATAATCTCAATGTCACAATCAATTGGAAATCCATCTAAGCAATGAGATCATAGAGATTTAAACTGATAATACAAGATGCAAAACTATAGCAAAAACTAACTGTTCGATGATGCACATCACTTTCAAAACTGAAGTCATCTCGTTACTTCAATCGCCCCGTCTGCGCCTATTCTATTAATTTCTACGTCTATTAGCAGCACTTAAGACTTGACTTAGTTTTCTGTTAACATATGTATCTTGCCTTTTTAATCATTTTCATACATTTGAACTTATTTGTATATTTTTTATAAAAAAAAGTCAATATTATCGTGGTAAATATCTCTAATTGTTAATATCTACTCCTTAAATAACGCTAGGTGGTTGACATATAACGCGTATACTTAACTTTCATTCACAGTCTAGTATTTACATGCAAGTCACGGTGCTATTTGGATTCTCAACAAATATTCATCGGGTGAAAAAAAGGTAGCCATCGGATTCCCACCTGACTCCCATTCGAAGTCAACAGATGATATATGATTGCTTAGTCGAAAATTTTTTATCCAATCAAGTCCTACGAATTAACCTTGATAATTATCTTAGAGAGACGGACAGACTATGAATTATCCAACACTGCGCTGTTCCCTTTTCAAGAGGTTTTCTGCTTATTGATTCTTCTTTATAATCTCTTGATTGGTGATTTACGTTTTCTCATTATCACCACTGTGTTCGTATTCTGCTTGCCTTGAGTTCCTGTTTAGTCATACCTTCTCGAAAATGCTACTTTAACGTTTACCTATTTGTTTACATCCTTTTATGTTTTTTTATTCATTATTCTCGGCATTTGTACGATTTGAACGATATCTCAAGTGTAAAATGTATACCAAGAAAAAGAAATATATTGATTTGGTATGCCTTCTTTGGCAAGCCAAAAAAAGAAATAATTACCGCATTCTTTAATAAATCTCAGTCGATTAATAACGGATTCTTATGGAATTGGTGACCGGATTGGGATACGTAGTGGAATTCCATGCAAGGGATTTTGCTTCGACTCCCACAGCATACTGATTTAGCTAGACGGAGATTTTAGAAATAATACAAATCCAAAATTTTAAAACAAAAATACAAAATGGAAGCTAGCGAATTGTTGTGCCCCGTACGTCGACAGAGAAGTCGTAGATATCGTACGCCGACATGTATTGAACTAAAGAAATAAACATATATTTCATTTGATGCTATAAATTAAAAGAATGCGTGCTTATCTTATATTCAACTTCAAGTTGCGTGTGTGCAGTGCCGTAACGAAGGGAGGGGTACGGGTGGCGCGCCCCTGGGCGGCACCGAGCGAGGGGGCGGCANTAAAGAAATAAATATATATTTCATTTGATGCTATAAATTAAAAGAATGCGTGCTTATCTTATATTCAACTTCAAGTTGCGTGTATGGTTCAGCAGCACCCTGCATTTTGAACAATGTAAACACGTGACGGGTGCAGTCGGTGCAGTAATCAAATCAGACAAGACCACCAGTAAGGACAGTGGGAGGAGCCTGCCATAAGAGCTATCAGAAGCGAAATTAGCGCTGCGATAGCTGCTCTCGGAACTAAAGTTGGACGCACAGCGCATGCGCCACGGCTTAAAGCTCTCTTCACAGCCAGCTCGCCTTGCCGCAGATGACATAAACAACAATTTGCTACGAATACCGAGTTGGTTTTATGTTACGATATTTGTTTGTATTATGATTATTATATTATATTCTTAATATTACACTATTAAACTATATTACATACAGTTTATTATATATGTTATTAAAATATTGTATTAGGTTGTATGTTTTTAATGACCGGTTGAATTATTGGGTTCTTTAAGTATATTCCAATTCCCAGTTTTTGGCTAGCTTTTTGAGTGTGAGAATTTTTTTTTTCAGATCATAAACCAAAAGTTCTTCAGACTTTACTGGATAACATTAAGAATATTCCTTTTTCGAACGGTTGTCCCTTGTTCCCTCATTCTTGGCTGCAACACCTCGCCATGCGAGCTCGAATTTATTATACCTTCGCGGCCAATGAGGGTGCAAAACAAAAGTCAAACAATGTGTGAAATATATGATTCCGTACAACTAAAAGCCTTCCTCTTCTTTACTGGTGTTAATTTTAATACAGTGGCAAATTACAGCATAACTGTTTCCCTTACAGAAATTGTACAGCGTATTCATTTCTAAACATACGTCTCCAGTAAATAATCTAGTAAAGCATAGTAAAATAATACAATTAAATAATAGGTTCAATTCCTATGTCTAATTATCTTAAATATATTTATATAATTATACTTATTATATAATCATACATCATATCTATATGAATA
>JAIQCU010000404.1:0-52724 GCA_022114935.1 Leptestheria dahalacensis | reverse complement strand
CTTTTCGACTGCGCTCGACTTTTACTATTCCATGTTGTATTTTTATGTATCTGTATCACTATTTAGTATATATATTTATATCTAATGTTATCTTTCTATTATTACCTCTATATTTTATACATCTAGAGACTCCTCTGTGTATTTCAGTGGTTTGTATCGATCATGTACAGCTCAGTTGCTAACCTCCTTAAAAGTTGGTGAATTATTGATTTGTCGAGTATTCTTGGTTGTCATGTGTTTAGTAGTTTGATTTGTTGGATTCTGTCAATTCCCCAAGAGGAATATATTGAACAAGCTTGTTATATTCCAGTCCTCTCCATTGATCATATAGATCCGTTCTTCGCCTATCTATCGTTCTATCTATCTATCTGTCCATCTATCTATGTGTCTGTCTATCTAACCTATCATAATATGTTTGAAACTTGGTTGAAGATTCTCAGTGGTTTTAAGTTTAATAGTTGTCGGTCGTCGTGGCGGCCGGCTTAAAAGAAATCGATACGAGTCAAACGATAATTCCCGGCAACACAGTGGCGGAATCTTCACCCCAAGTCACCGGGGGGGGGGGGNGGGGGGCAGAAATAAAAGGAAAAGGGAGAAACAGAAATAAAAGAGAAAACTAGAAAAAAATCAAAATAGAAAGAAGCTGTGCTAATGAGCGTTTGCTCTTCTAGAAGAAGCTTTTTTTTTTGCTTTTGGGTGGGAGCAGGGTGAAGCTATTCCGGGAGGTTCGCAAGTCTGAGAATCCTCGCAACACTTCAGGCAAAATCTCATGAAAATTTGGGGAACTTTGTAGTCCGTAAAATTTCAAGAATCTCCGAAAAGATTCCAACAACTTCGGAAAAATTGCGTAAAGATCCATGGAATCCCTAAAATCTCTAGAATCCCCGAAAAATTTGCTTTACAAATTTCTTTTGAAATTTCGAAATTGCCGAGAAAATGTTGAAAAGATTTCAAACACTGGACGACATTTCCGTGGACTTGCGAGCCCCTCGAGTTATTCTCCAAGGCAGCGCTTGGGCTAACTTAATGGACCTACTGAGAGAGAGAGAGAGAGAGAAAGAGGGATATGGACGAGTTATTATGGGAAATTTCCTGGACAAATCAGAGGGGCTTGGCTAATTCTCTTATACACGCTGCACCAAATGGAGGAAATAGTTTCGCCGTTCCGCCCCAAGGAAGAAGCATTAGCCTCCCGAAAAAGAGAGATAGATAGTTAAATAGATGGTATATATATACAGATGGTAGATTAACAGATAGGTAGCTTGGTAGATAGATAGCTGGATACATAGATAAATAGATACTTAGATAGACTGATAGCTAGATGGATGGATCGACAGCTAAATAGATAGATAGACAGGTAGCTAGATAGATAGGTTGGTAGATATGTAGATCGTTAGATAGGTAGGTACATAAAGCTATCTAGATAGCTAGTCAGATAGACAGTTAGATAGGTAGCTAGACAGATAGATAATGTAGACAGGTAGTTAGAATAGATGGGTTGGTAAATATGTAGATCAATAGATAGGTAGATAGATCGATAGATAGGTAGGTACGCTAGACGGATAGATAGACAGTTAGATATATAGCTAGACAGATAGATAATATAGACAGGTAGTTAGAATAGATAGGTTGGTAAATATGTAGGTCAATAGATAGGTAGATAGATCGATAGATAGGTATATAGCAAGCAGCTATCTAGATTGCTAGACAGACAGCTACATAGATAGCCGTATAGCTAGACAGATAGATAGATAGATAGATAGAGAGAGAGAGAGAGAGAGGGGTATAGATGCATTCCGGACGAGAGAAAAGAGGAAGAGGCAATTGGGAAAGAAAGCGCCGGAAATGTGCACAAAGTCGATCACGAAATGGCCATGGGCACAGCAGGAGATGCGTCAAGAACGATTACTATGCAAATTTTCCTATATTCTTCACCGTGGGAGGTTAAAGAGTAGTTAGATCACTCTTATATAAAGGGACGTGCAGTCCTTGTGTTCTGGGGTATTATCTACCCACTGAGTGCTACTGAATGTCCTTTTATTGTAATCCAGGTTCCAGATCTTAAGTTACTCGTAAGATGACTGAAGAAATGAGTCATTCAATCAACGAGTTTTTGAGATGACTCAGTAAGTCTCAAATGAATGTTCAGTAATTTTTTATGGTGATTCAACCATGATGACTTGCAGGATGATTGAAGGAATGAGTCATGGAATCAGTGAGTCATTGAGTCATCGGAGTGTCTAATGAATGTTCAGCAGCCCTTTTTGTTAATTTGAAAGTTTACAGACTTTTCGGAATGATTCATATCACGATGACTCCTAGGGAGAGTGAAGAAGTGAGTCATTGAATCAGTGAGTCATTGAAGTGTCTAGCGAACGTTCAGTAGCTCTTTTTGATAATTTGAAAATTGAAAGACTTTTCAGAATGACTCATATCAGGATGACTCGTAAGATGACTGAAAGAATGAGTCATTGAATCAGTGAGTCATCGGACGAATACCTAATGAATTCTCAGTAGCTCTTTATAGTAAAATGAAGACGTAAAAGCTTTACAGAATGTTATTGAAACGGTTGAAGCATATTGAGTCATTAAGTCATAGACTCTTCAGTGGTGAAGATTCAAGAGATTCTCAAAATGAGTCATTGAATCTAGAAATTCACAAATTGGTTTGATGACTTTTGAAGTGATTTTTAAAACTATTCTTGAAATGAATCACTGAATTTTTACTGACCCTCAAGATGACTCAGTAAGTGACTAATGTATGAAGATTCAAACGACTTGATGATTCTCTTCTGTTACCAAGGGATATTCAGATATATTTACAATGAGTCATTGGACTAAATGACTCTCGAAATGACTCAAATGACTTTCTATTATATCAATGCCTCAAATGATTTCATAAAATGACTAAAATAAAGAGTCACTGACTCACTGAATCACAATTACCTAATGACTCATCAAACGTACGGAGATTCAAGAGTTCGCTTCCAAGATGATTCTCAAAGTGAGTCATCAGTTCAAATCTCAAATGACTCCATGACCTTTATCTATGTATCTTAATATATAAATGTCGAATGAGTCATTCAGAATGACTCACTGACTCACAGTCTTATTCTATCTACCATAACTTTGTAACTATCTATAGACTCATTATTTTAATACTTAATTAATCCACTATAGCTTTATCATTCAACTACTTTTACGCTGATAACAGGCAGAATTTAAAATTAACCTTAATAATTAAGAAAGGTAATAATAGTTAATAATCAAATATCTTAATTAACCATCTAACGAATAATTTTATTTTTTATTACTTGCTATTATATTACATGTGCTACTTTATTATTATGCAATATTTTATTGATTTGATTTAAGTTTGGTGTTATTTGGAAAGAAAAGCCGTCCAAGTGCATAGCCATACATCACAGAGAGAGGGAGAGAGAGCTGCTTGTTAAACAGTTATCGATTGACCGTTTTCTTCAACATGAAAGCCAATAGTAAGATGGTCAATCCAACATTCAGAATACAGTAAATAAATAATATAATTAATAATATAAAATAGAAATACAAAAGTAAACAGAAATAACTATACATTTAAAAAAAACTGGGCAATTAATTAATTGCAAACAATTCCTTTTTAATGGAGAAAAAGGATCGTCGTATATACTATAAATAGAAACGCCATACTCATGAATAAAAGATACCTTCGTGCTCCCGCCAAAATGAGCATCTCAATGATTCACCCAATGCAACAAAAAAAACAGCAGGTCGATGGGGAGCCTGCTGAACGACCTACTGCTAACCGACTGCCTGCTGGATTTGGGCGAGCATCAGCAGTTTCAGCAGCTGCTGCCTCCATAAGCAATAACCAGGGCTGGTTGAACTGCTGTTTTCTTGTGAACTGGGAATTACAAAATGGTCTAATATGGGAATCAAAAAGGTTCGTATCCCATGATGGAGAGTTAAAGATGAACAGAATTAAAAAGAAATTAAAGTTAAGTAAACTAATAGGTTAAATGTTAAAAGAGAAAAACGTGGAAACTAAAAAAGTTAATACGAATTAAAACATTAAAAACAGACGTAACTCAATTAAGTATAAAGTGCAAAAGAGCTTTTATTATTTCGAATGTTCAATTTTATATTACAGTATTCCAGTAGTATTCAGAAAGATAGACAGACGGATCTACACATATATAGATAGATAAGTAGATGGATAGTTGGATAGATAGGTAGAAAGATCGATAGCTAGACTGACAATTAGACATATACATAGGCATATACACAGATAGATAGATAGATAAACAAATAGAGAGACATGTAAATAGACAGATAAGATAGACATATAGATAGATAGATAGATGGATGGATGGATAGATAGATAGATAGACACATGGATAGACAGACTGATGACACACTGATAGGTATGTAGACAGATAAGTAGATAGAAAGATAGACTGATAGGTGTGTAGACAGATAGATACATTGATAGATTGACAGATATATATATATATTATAGACTTGCAAGATAGGTACATAGGTAGAGAGATAGCTAGACAGATAGATAGACAGACAGACATAAGATAGGCAGATGTAATAGTCAGTTGTACCTAAAGTGGTTTTGAATGAATCAATCAGGATAATACAAACTGAATCGAACGATATAGACGGATTTAAGTCTATAGATACAGCGCAGGTGTTTTTGTCGACTGTGAGCTTTTGATATCAAGTTTATTAGAGTCGGATAAGACCGCGAGGGGAGATAATTCACTAGTCGCCAGGGATTCGCTTCATTTAACGCCGAATCCCGCTTGGCTAGCAAAGGTCACGGCATCTAATGGGATTCTCGCCACCGCCGAATAAAACAAATACATTTCCCCAATGCAATTACTTTTAATATAACGTAATTATCTTTCAATTATGAGTATAACTCTCTATACGAAGCTTATTATTAAATAGTTCTGACATGTTATTAACATGTGGAAAGTTCGATGTACTTGTCGCTGTCTCCCTTTCCAAACAATGTGATTTTGAGGCAAACTTCAGCAGCTCTTGAGAAAATTCCTTTACAACCGCACGTGTGTGTCAGTGTGTGTAAGTGTGTGTGTGGGGTGTGTGTGTCTGCATTGATCGTGTGTGGTGTCTTTGTGCGCGCGGGATTTTGGCTCAAGGATAACCGTGAACCCCGTGCAGCAGACTGGGCGTCTTGGATGTATAAATTCTCCAGGAATCAAAACTGCACACTTTGAACCTGGCTAATTCAATTCTCTCAAGTTTCGCTGAAGTTAATGAGGGCGGAAATTATACGGAGTCAAGTTAAGTTGATATTTATGTCAGTTAAAGTAGCTTGATTGCTTTAAGGGTCATAATCGCTTGCAGGATTTCGTTGTTTTGTATTGGTTTTGTAGCGCAAGCTGCTAAGCTAAAATCGACCTTATTGCAACAGAATGTTTTTCAACAGTTCAAAACCCATTAGCACATAAATATATATTCGTGGTTAATTTATAAATAATTCGTAATTAATTTTATTAACTAATTATGATTTTGTAAATATTATATATTTAATTACTAATAAAATTACATTTACAGTTATAAAAGTGAGGATTATGCGAGTAAAGTAGCTTGATTCGCTGTAAGGGTTATAGTCGCTTGCAACAGCTCTGTGTATTGAATAGGTTTTGCAATGCAAATTGCCAAGCTAAAATCGACCGTATTGCAACGGAATGTTTTTAGCAGTTCACAACCCATTGGCACTTTCAAGTATACTCGTAAAACATTATGAATATGTAAATATGCTATTGTATTATTAATATCCTTACATTCAGAGTTATAAAAGTAGGTAATATAGTAAAGTAGACTTGGTCCGGTTTAAGGGCCATAATCGCTTGTAACAGTTCGGCGAAATTGTATTGGTTTTGAAATGCCAGCAGGCAAGCTAAAATCGACCTTATTGCAATAGACTGTTTTTAAAGTTCAAAATCCATAACATGGTTGGTACTCAACACGTAGGCGACATTCTTCGGTTAAATAGCAGCAAGAAGTGAATAGTTGCTAGTTTCAGTGTTTTTTAAAGGGAGCATCAGATTACGTAAAACGTTTGTGCTTTTACTAGTTGTTGACTAGTCGCCGACTGGTTGTGAAAAACACGATATAAGTTTGATTGTTTGCAAAGATTAATTCTGCGTGTGGAATAGGTTAAGTTGGTTTTCATTAAATTGTAGGACCTAGAATTCTGAAGCTGGTCATATAGTTAGTAGCTAGTTAGCTATTTGGTTAGCAGCTGGGTTTAGAGTTCATTACCAGTTAGTAATTAGTTTATAGCAGTTATTAGCCGTTAGTTAATAGCTAGTGAGCATAGTAGTAAGTTAGGGGCATTTAACAGTAGTTTACCAGCAAATAGTAAGTTAGTTATAAGTTAGTTAAAGTTAATCAAAGTAGTTGTTGGTTAAGAGTTCAAAGCTGGTTAAGAGGTTAAAGCTTCAAAGCTGTGTTAGCAGTCAGTTAGTTAATTAGGAGATAATTAGTTTGCAGTTTGCTAGTAGCTAGTTGCTTACAAATTGTTAGCTCTATCCCACAATAACGATTAGCTAATACAGACTATCTTAATACTGGTTTGGTAGTTGGTAACAATAAGTAAAGTTTCTAAAACTAGTTTATTTTCAATTAGTTTAGTAACAATAGCCCTGTCGTTAATTAAGTTATGCTTAAATGATTACTACATGGTAGTTTGTTGGTTAGTAACATCCAACTACTAAATTAGCTTCTTATATTCAAGACACTATACATGTCTCAGCTAACTTAACTAGTAAACTGTTATATTGTTGGGTAGGTAAATGGTTAGCTAGCTATTAACATTACTTAGCCATCTGGGAATGTTATTTGCTATTAGTCGATTAGCCCAGTCAGCTAACGAGCGGTGTAACCAGCTGCTAATCTTCAGTAATGATCGGTTATAGTTTGTTAAGATTATGTGTTAACCGGCCGGTTAGCTAGTGAATTAGTTAGTTAGTTATGAAACTAACCGTCTACTAGGTTTGGTTAGCAGGTTAGCAGTCGATGGGTGGCTCAGCTAGTTAGTAAGCGCCGTGTATTGCTTACTAAGTAGAAGTAGTAAAAAAACTACTTTGTAGCTGTCTTGGTTTCCGGTTAGTAGACTTGCTATATAGCCGACTTGCGAACTAGTAAGCTAACTTGTTAGTTGTATGGTTGGTTAATTTCAGTCTAGTTGAAGCATTCCGCTAGTTAGTATGCTGACTACAGGCAAACCGTTCGTTGACTTTAGCCAATATTCGTTGCTAACTAATTGCTTGTGAACTAGTAGGGTACTAGTTGGCTAACTTGCTAGTTGTAGGTTTGCTAAATTTCAGTCTAGTTGAAGCATTCTGCTAGTTAGTATTGCTAACTACAAGGCAAACCGTTCGTTGACTTTAGCCGGTAGTCGTTGCTAACTACTTGCTAGTTAGTTGACCGCGAACAGAAAGCGACTTAGTTCTGCATGGTGTTGTACTAGACTAGCAAGCTATTTCCGGTTAGTAAGCTTTAGAAATACTTACGACTATCCATGCGCTGGGTAGTTCGCCGCTGGTCCATTTTGCCCATTCTAGCCAAAAACTGGTTGAATCTGGCTGCTTCAGTAGTACAAGTAAACGCTAATGATAAAGTTAGTTTAATGAGTTTTACTAGATGACTAATTAATTAGTTCGAAAACACGAGAATCACGTTGGCATTTAATACTATTATAGTAATATTATATGATTATAGTAGAGTGTAATCAATCTTTTTTAAGAATCGATATTTATAAGAATCGATTTCATATTTACCCGTTTGAAAAGTACAGGGATCCCCTAGAAAGTGACACAAGACACCGGCCTATACGAAAGCATATGGGCGTCTAAAGTAAGATGGGAATTAAACTCAAAAAGGGGAGCTATAGACTTTCAGGGTCCTAGAGTTTAGAAGAGTTGCCTACAACCGCCGGTTTGCGCCTACATTCAAGCTGTAAATACTAGTCCAATGTGCTTGGTATCTACTTTAACGGGACGCGACAATCCAGCTTTCCCCCCCGAAAAAAAATCCAACACAACTGCACTAGACTACACGACTCACTATGGTGCGTTTGCCTCGGACACAACACCCGGCTTTTGTACTCAACTCGGCCCGCTTGAAACGCCACCCAACCGCGGCCGAGGCAGCTTCCCGACTGACGCATGCGCTGTTTGAATTTTCCCGCCTTTTTTAACGGAAATCCACCCGCATGGCTCTCTTCCAAATCCCAACCGGTCCCAGCAAACGCCTTGTTAACCAGACGATTTGCAATATCGATAAACTGTTTCTACTTTTTGAATTCCCGCTTTGTCTTTTAGGCTATAAGATCTAAAGCTGGTTACGCGAAATGCAACTAACTTTATTTTCAAACGTTAGTGTTAATACTACGTCGCGGAGAAGGTAAAAAGGCAATTCAAACTGGTTTTGCAGTTAAATTCCAAAAGTTTTCAAGTTGATATTCAGTACGATTTCGAACGTCGTAGTCAGCGACATCTAGCGGTGGTTTCAGGAACTACTTTGTAATTTGATGAATTTCCATTCCATTTCGATTCATCGCTGTCAAATCTAAATTTTAATACTATTATTCTCAGTTAACGTTTTAATTGGTTAATTGGGTTTCAGATGTTACGGTTTTTGCTTTGTTTTCTTTTCTTTCGGTCGAAGTTGTAAGGAAGGTGAGAGTCGTTCATCTTGAGAAGTGCCCTGGCTCGCTAGCGTCAAGGACGTGCTCCTATTCTACGTTGATTAGGTCATAAATATCGCAGCGAGGCTGGCTTTTTCCCCCTCTTCAAAAGTCTCGACTACACGTTAAGGTTGTTGACCTTCGTATGTTTCACGTTCCAACATGATGAAGATTAGGTGAAATTTCCGTTTTTTTTTAAATACAAATAAGAGCAAGTCAGTGACATGGTGCCCAATCGAGTATATTCGTTTCCATAATAGAGAAGTACAAAGTCCATAAATCCAATGATATATGCCACGCTGGGGGGTTTACAACAAACGTGCAGGTATGGTGAAACGAGATGAATGGTTTGTCTTGTTGAATTTCCATGTAAGAGTAGAGATCCAACAACGGGTGTGCTCAGAAACGACTTGTTGCTTTGAATGTTGGATTCACAACCAAAAGCCGACATCTTTGTCAACCTATCCTTGTTCCTTAAGCACCATTGAATGAATATTTGAATCAAATAACCGCTTAAATCCTGGTTTGGTTATACATATATAGAAATGAGAGAAGTCACAGAACAGTTAAGGTTATAAGGTGAGAATCATTCGCAGGTTAGTGTATCGTTTCTCAGTAGCGGGAACCGTGGGTCTCCAGTTCGGACCTCATGAGCGACTCGATCTGCTGGCGTTTGGTAGCTTCGTCCACTGGTTAAATACAATTACATTACCACTGTTTATGAATTCAAGGGCGAAATTCGTCGAATTTAGGTGTAAAACTAAACATTTGAGTTGAATCTGCAACAGTAGTTAATCAACTTTAAGTGGGTGATAAGTTAATGAAGTAACTAGTAGATAAGATTAGGATTGAAAATATTGAACTGAGGAAAACAAACAGAGTAATATACTTGAGTCGTTTTCAGTAATGGTGTCGAGTATTTTTCCCATGGCCTCCCTGCGTTTGTGCTTGGACTTGTCCATGGTCTCGAGACGGCCGAGGACCATATCGATTTTGTCTACAATTGAACCTACTGAATGTTCCATGACGTCGACTCGCCGATAAAGCCTGCACATAAACAAGCCAAACGACCACTTGAACAACTTCATCTCTCCTCTCAGAAGCATCACAAGCATATTCAGTCGTCACCTTAGCCTTTTCATGTTTAGCACACAATTTATTAAACTGTCAATAGCATTTAATAAACTATTCATCTATAATTATGTATCGTGGATATAAAGGTAGTTAATGTGCACAATTTATGAAAGTAGCAATATAATTAGATGAAAATTAACAAACTAATTTAAATGAATTGTTAAATTTTTAGATCGTTTTTCAATTGTAAATTATTTGATAAATTTAATACTTTAGGTTAGTGATGAAGCTAGTTGGGAGCTGATTAGTTTTTTTTAAAGTTAGCTAATGTATGTTGGCTTAGTTTGCTTTGTTAGTTGTTAAGGTTGTTAGTTAGTCAGTAAGCCGGCTTGTTAGTCGGCTGGACAGCTTACTAGGTTGATAGTTGACTGGATAGCTAGTTCAGCTGTTAGTTAGCTAGCTAATGTATGTTGATTAGTTTGCTTTGCTAATTGATACGGTTGTTAGTTAGTCGATAAGAGGGCGTGTTAGTCGGCTGGACAGCTAACTAGGTCGACAGTTGACTGGCTAGCTAGTTCAGCTGTTAATTAGCTAGCTAATGTATGTTGATTAGTTAGCTTTGCTAGTTGATACGGTTGTTAGTTAGTCGATAAGAGGGCGTGTTAGTCGGCTAGACAGCTAACTAGGTTGACGGTTGACTGGATAGCTAGTTCAGCTCTTAGTTAGCTAGCTAATGTATGTTGATTAGTTTGCTTTGCTAGTTGATACGGTTGTTAGTTGGTATATAAGCGGGCTTGTTAGTCGGCTGGACAGCTAACTAGGTTTACAGTTGAATGGCTAAATAGTTCAGTGCTAGTGAGATTGCAGGTTAGTTAGCTAACTTGTATGTATCTTTATTCATGATAGGGTTGCTAGCTAACCGATAAGCGGGCTGGTTAGCCGGCTACACAGCTAACTAGGTTTTCAGTTGATTAGCTTGCTAGTTCAGTTATTAGTAAGTTTGCTAAATAGTTTGTAATTGGGGTGATTTGTGAACTTTGTAAGCCTTAATTAGCTTACTAGGTCCACTTAGCATGTCTGAAACTTGTTGGACTGCTATGCATGGCTAGTTTTGCTTTTAGCGGCCTGGTTTGCTAATTACAGAACTTGAGTCTAATTGGCCTGCTAATCAAGCCTACTTGCAACTTAAATTAGTCTCATACTCACTTAACTAATTCACTAGGTTGCTAGTTTAACTAACAAGCGTGCTTGTTAGCCCGTTAAGTAGCTAACTATAGGTTTTTGCTTAATTGGCTTGCTAGTTCAAATGTTAGTAAATTTACTACGCTTCAACTAGTCTGCAGGTTATGGAACTTGAGTGTAATCGGTTTGCTACTTAGTCAACTTGCGAGTTATCATGTTTACTAATTAGTTAATTCCGTGTTTCAGTTCAGCATAGCATAAGTTAGCACTTTTGACTTCGGCTAGTTGGTTTATTAGTGCGTTCTCTACATAACTAGTTTAGTTGGTTAGTCGGATTACAAGTTTGCTATCTGCTAGTCTACTACCCAATTAGTTCGCGTGGTAGTTAGTTCATGAAAGCTAACTTGTTGTTAGTAGACATGCTAAGCGACTTGCTAACTCGGTAGCTTTTATAACTAGTCTATTTGAGAACTTGCTTACTACTTATTAGTTAGTTTGTAGGATTATTACTAGTAACTTGGCTTGGATAGTACAGACTGATTGCTAATAATCCACGTTACTAAGCTAGTTAGTTACCTGCTAGTCTATATAGTAAAAACAGCTGAAAACCGATTAGAAAAACAACTTACTCGGCAAATTCTTCCACCGACACGACATTATCCGCTGAAATATTCGCCAGGCGGGATTCACAAACTTCGCTGGCGACTTCCTCTGCAGTAAAAACAAAATTGATTTCAATCAAATATCAAATTCAGGATCAATTTCCAGTGTTAAAACTT
Organism: Leptestheria dahalacensis; assembly: GCA_022114935.1. NCBI lineage: Eukaryota > Metazoa > Arthropoda > Branchiopoda > Diplostraca > Leptestheriidae > Leptestheria > Leptestheria dahalacensis. The sequence goes on along the minus strand of JAIQCU010000404.1, from coordinate 40,964 downwards.
ATGATTGAATACTAATATTATAAGTAAGAGTGTGTTCCATATTAAACCGAGTCTTACGATTCTGCTGAGTAATCGGATTCGCATTTTGAACCTTGTTGTTCAGGAATACTTCAATCTCCATGTCGGAGAATCCGGACCTGGAATTACGATTCATTCATAGAATTATATGCAATTTGAAGATAAGTTCTAGTAGGAAGACCCTCTGGCTTTCAATTTGCCCTGCGGCTATGTGCAGGTCATGCGAAAGTAACTAAATAGTTACTACCGGGGAATGTTCCCCGGGGGCTTTAAATGAAAGCCAGGGGTACCACTATTTGAATGTACAGTCTACAGCAGTAAAAAAGGGCCCTTGCTGAAGTAAAGTTGATCGCTTATGGCACCCATGTTTTCGGAGATAAAACAGCTAGAAAAATACTGGATGTACAGCTGGCAGTTCGTTATGTACTAGTAAAGTTTCATTGAAATCAGATCGTAAATTGTCTCAAAATAAAATACTAAAGTTAGAAAGATCCATAATTTCCTAAATAAAGTTAATAGCTTATTACTTCCAAAGTTTCAAAGATGTAGCAACCGAAAAAAAACCGTGTGTAGGGCTAGCAGTACTTAATGTACTGTTAAAATTTCGTTGCTATCGGTTGGTTAGTTTCGCCAAAATATAATCCTTAACTTCAGATAATACTATGATTTGCAGCCATTCAGAACCCTTTTTTGTTGCTCTAGACTGTACTTGATGTAGAACTTCAACACACGTAAAGATGAATTATGTAGTACATAGAGAATGATACTTTTTGAGTCTTTGACGTAAATCTTGATCGGTTGCGTCATTTGCGTCGAGTCCGTAAGAGACGGCGTTCTCGATGTTGTTATCTTGGCGGCGTCCCATTTTCGCCAGAATGATGTTCAGCGTGCCCTTGAAGTATTCGGCCAGCTCTAAATCGGGTTTGCGACCCTCCGACTGCTCCTTCACCGTAGTGTACGTCTCGGCTATAATGGCCAGGAACATGTTCTACCATAGGGACGTTTCGTAATGTTTTGTTCTGTGGTTTATCGTGAGAATAGTTAGAGTTAACTTTTGTTCGATTACCAGTAGAACGAAAAAGACGAAGAAGATGAACGACATGAAGAAGAGAGGACCGAGGACACGGTTGGCATTTTCCAGCGAGACGTAGTCGAAATCGCCCATGATGGTGCGAAACAGGGCGAAGATTGCATTCTCGAACGAGCTGTAGTCTCCAATCTATGTCGTACCAATGACTCTTGTTGAATAGAACTGAATTTGAATTGCCGTTATGTAGCTGTTACTTGAGTGCCGAAGAGCAGGTAGCCGAGTTGAGCAAAGGCGAAGAAAACGATGAAAAACATGACGGCGAAACCCATGATGTCCTTGGAGCACTGTTTGAAAAATACTGTTGAGAATCATACTAGATAATAGTGAAAAAAGTTAAATTAGTTTAATGTAATGGCACCCTTGAGAAATACGTTTAAAAGGTGACGGGTTCGTATAGGATGGGAATCAATCTGTATGTTCATATCTTGCCGATAGGTGGCGCTAACATTGGATTGTGAAACATTGGCTGCGGTAAGTCGACTACAGGGTTAATGAGTAATGTTGAGTTGACTTTTTATCAACTTCGGTATTTTTCGCAACTCAGTGACCTGTTTTTCCTCGCCAGAGAGACGCTTGTTTTAAACTGAACTACTTGCCGCCATTTTGAGCGCCTGTTGCTGGTTTGCGCCATTACTGCGCTATGGTTTTGAATCTTAATCAGCATGTCAGATATGATAGATAGATGGAGTTAGACAAACAGATAGATAGATAGATGGGTAGATACGAAAATAGATGGATGGATGGATGGGTGGATGGGTGGATGGGTGGATGGGTGATGGATGGGTGGATAAATGGATGTATATATGGATAGATAGATAGATAAATAGATAGATAAACAGATTGATAGGTAGATAGGTACATAGAAAGATGGATAGATGAATAGATAGGTAGTTAGGTAAATAGATGGATGGATGGATAGATATATAGTAGATAGATAGATGGATTAGATTGATACAGATAGATAGATAGATAGATAGATAGATAGATAGATAGATAGATAGATAGATAGATAGATAGATAGATAGATAGATAGATAGATAGATAGATAGATAGATAGATAGATAGATAGATAGATAGATAGATAGATAGATAGAATTCTAACCTTGGAAAGTGTGGTACTCATTTGCGACATGGTCTTGTTGAAGCTGATGTACTTGAAGACCTTGATCCAGGCGAAGAACACACAGAGGGCAGCCACTTGGTTGAAAACCATTTGCCAGAAACCGAGCTGATCGAAATCGGGCGATCGATTAGCATTCGATAAGAGCGTCTCGAGTAGGGCGCTGACGATCCAATAGCGCATCACGCTGAAGAAGATGCACACTATCGACAGCTAGGAGAACACATAGATTTACCACATACTCTAACCTCTTTTCACAGATTTAAAATCGTCATTGGTTATACAGATATACGATACTCTATAACTTCTATTACTATTTCCGTATGTTGATATCTTCATTAGTTAAAACGATTCGGACACCAAGTTAGACATACATACTGCTTAAATTCATAACTTAATATCCTCATTAACGATAAGGCTTTGGACAAGTAGTTGGGTTACGACTTACGATGATGACGATACCGTCGATCCAGTTCCACAGATGCTTGAAATACGAGCAGCCAGTCTTGCAGAATTCGATCAGCTCCTCGACGATGTAGACCAAAGTAAAGAGGGTGAACACGGCTTCGCACGCCAGGATGAAAAAGTCGAAAGCCTCTACATAACGGATCAGTTTGGCCGTTCGGAATGAGTACGATGTTACAACTCCTCCGGTAGCCGGGAACTCTACCACTAACCTGTGATTCACCGAGATGATAAGTTATCAGTGGAAAGTAGTTGAAGATAATCAATTAGAATCAGAATGGTATTATTATCATGATTGGGTTACTTGACAATGCAGAAGAGGTTGACGTTAGCGTTGTAAACGGTAAAGTCGATAAAAACGGCGCGCGTGCCTCGATTGATCCACAAGCTCTGCTTGAGATTATCGATAATATCGCTACTTTGGCTTCGATTTTTGCCCAATAACTGGACGTAGCCTCCGCCGCTGTAATACGTCAATTTGCCCCAGTAGAAGGTACCTCCCAATTTGCTCGCCGAAAAGTACTTCCAGCTGTAACGACATTCATAAAAAAATGCCATGAACGTATTCTCGTTGGAATGTGTTTCAATCGCTTTACTACTTTTTATTAGCACTTTGCAAAAAAAGGATATTGCTTTTTAAAAAATGCAATCATGTTCAACAGGTAATTCAGTAAGTCAGTTATGTTATCATGTTGTCAGATGTATAATCAGATAGCTATACGAAAGCCCATTCCTATACAATGCTATATTTACTGCGGTGCTATTATTAGTATATCGCTGTACATTCTGTTCATTTGTATTTACTGCAAACTTAATTGAGAACTAGAACTACGTGCCACTGCTTAAAGCATAAAGATCAGTGCTATACGATTACTTACAAGTAAAACTTGCTACAATACTACTACTACATTACGGATACTGTATCGCTATAGTTATATACTAGATATAACAAGATATAAAATTGATTACCATAAAATACTATTCTTAATACAGTATCAAAGCACACATTTGAATTCATAATCACTGGTGCAGTCGAGAGCAAAAAAGAAAGGGTTCTGAATGGGAGAAAGTTATGAAATCCATAACTTTAGCATTTTATTTTGGAAAAACTAACAAGCCGATTTCAATGAAACTTTACCAGTATGTAAATTACTAGTATTTCTACAAGCAGTATTTTTTTGGCTGTTATATCTTTGAAAACTTGAGTGGCGTAAGCGATCAACTTCTACCCCAGCAAGAACCCTTTTTTGAATTGCTCCAGACTGTACTTTGCCTGAGGGCATGATGTGAAGGTCATACTTAGTATCGGTGTCATTATCACCGATGAGAGTGCGATCCTCGAACTTTTCCGAATACTCAGAGTAGCAGACGGGAATGGTTTTGGCAAATGCTTCCGGAATGGCGCACGAATCATTTCGTACACGCAGCTGTTACAATATTGCAAATTCATTTGACATTATGATTATTCATTCATAATATAACTGTAATAAAGTAATAGTTATTTTTATGGCCTATATAACCAGCGTGTAAATGAGAAAAACATAGATTATTACTTGACGCAAGCGAGGTACACCGAGGATCTTGTTTTCGTAGAGTATGTTGCGATCGATATCATCGGTCAGGACGACTTTGTCGACGCCATTTCCATACCAATACTCCCAGTGAAGACCGTCAATTAGCGTGTTCTCGGCAAACTTTATAGTTTCAGAAAAAAATCAAATCAGTTTCAACAGTTTAACCATTTACCGAATGTAAATCCTCCCTGTAAACGTCGATACAATAATAAACTTAACTGTAATTTAATTCCACCTAATCAGAGTAACGCAATCTAATTTTTTTGTCTTTAACTTTTTTTTCAGAATTTGAGTGGAATTGAACCGAACGTTGAAACTTTCAAATGAGCCTACTCATTTGGGGAATTAATCTCACGCTGTGTTTTCCAATTAAAACCCGAGATTATGTGTCGACGCAGCAATATGCGAGACGCATATAACATTGGCAGACGAAAACAAACTCATAAACAGTGTTTACCTGCCAGAAATCCTCGACGGTGGCCATAGTTTTGAACGTGGTCCCCTGGTCGTCAAACGGGGCGTTGATGAAGACATTGGTGAGTGCGTTGGTAAACAAGTACATGGTCGGAGAGGTCATTCCAAAAGCCACTATTATCCAATTATATTGTATTATATTATAGAACAAATATAAATATAGTTCTAATGTTTACAAATTATCTGCTGAAATGGTTTAGTCAACCGTCTTAATCGCATTCGCATTGGAAAGACGCCTGACCATTCAGTTGGGTAAAACGAGAGAGAAACGGTTATAGCCTCAGGGCCACTAAGCTCCGCCTACGAGAGGTTTTTCAGTGTCAAAACTCACCGCTTGGCGTTTCGGTGTTACGCGGATAGTTGTTTTTCATTAACCTTGTTCAAGTGCGCGTTACATGCGCTTAATGCCCGTCGTATTTAAGTTGATGCACAACAGTTCTATAACCTCTGGGAGCATCCAGTAGTTGACAAACTCGCCGTTTGGTGGCGCTTCAAAAGGATAATCAACTGAACTGTTTTAAAACTACTGTAGTGATTACCGGGACCTCAATTAGAAGTAAACATTGCGATATTGCTGATATTAGCTCACAACCAGTCTTGTTATTGAAACCCATGTATTAGATTTTAGCAAGGGTTATGAAAACTAAGAGAAGGCATCCCCCGTATGGGGGTCGGATCCATAATGCGACCCACTAACATTTTCGCCGCTTCACCGCTAGGTGGCGCTGGTAAGAAGCATTGCTCAAACGTACACATTTCAAATGACAATGAAGTTCGTTGCAAGTGCCAGTGTATCGACAATTTTTCGAATGTTAAAAAAGAAGTGCGTTCGAAACAGTTTGCTGTAAAAGCTGAGGACGTTCAGAAGGAGTGTGTGCGGTTTGTCGAAGACAGAACAGCGGTTGAGAGATGCAACAGATTAATGAAAAGCTCAAGACGATATATCCTGCTATAACTTAGAATACGAAGTCACCAATGCTTAGCTTCTGGGTAGAAGTGTTGGAAAAACATTCTTGTGTTGCACACGCAGTAATCGATGCAACACTCCAGCAGTATCCCTCAGTGAGCATCGGGAACAAAGCGCAAAGCTCGACAAGCACAAACAGTATGGTTGCCTCGGGCTGCTATCGCAGAGGACGAAACAACTAAAGAAATGCACGAGTAGGACAACCTCAGCAGCTGCAGTGGCTCATCTAGCGATTCTGAAGTCAATTGCAATGATTGCGGAAGAAAAGTGTTTGTACGGGAAGGTGCGTCTGCATAATCTTAGCGGCTGGAGTGGATTGAACACCGTAGTTTAATTCATCATCAGCAATGCCTGGGCAGAAGTGATGACGTGTTGGTCCATAAAATGACCGATTGCTGACCTTTTTAATGCTGACATTCCACGCGTACTCCGCAATATGCTTTTCGAGTACAACCACAGCAAGCTTTGAATCTTGCAGCAATGCCAGGCCCTTTACTGCTTGCAATGTTGCAAACTGATCTCCTAAAAAGGACTTTGCAGCTGCCTGATAAGCACTTGATCTGATTTCAAGAACACTCTCATTTTGCCCATGAGCTGTTACAGTTAAATCCTTGTCTAATGTGCACACTTCACGAATACAATTGCCGAATCCTTCACTTCCTTCCTTCTTAGTAACAAAACGAATCTACTAAGTTACTACTCAGTCAAACTAATAGTCTCGCCGAATATTCGAAAGGGTGCGACCATGATGCTACGCTCGAAAGCTACGTCTGCATGTTGTTTTCGCACAGTTTCTCAGTCGGCTGCGCCACCTAGCGGTGGTGCGGCGAAAATGTTAGGGGGTCGCATTATGGATCCGACCCCCATACGGGAGCTGCCTTCTCTTGGTTTTCATAACTCTTGATTTTAGTTAATCATAGTTAAAGTACATTGCTGTGACTTTCTCCCGTGCTTTGTAAACAAGGGGTTTGGTAGATTTCAGTATTAGTAAGGACAACTTTTTAGCAATCTATCACATTATAGGTAAGAATCTCTGTTGATTGCATACTTTTAAGTATGCTGAGAAACCTTACCATAAAAGCCCAAACGAACCTACTTATACAACGATACTGATCATATTTCAGCTAATTAATAATTAACTAATTCAGTTATCGTAACTAATTACAGTTGCTTTTTTATATTAAGTGGTGTAGCTCATTCAAATATTACTAATGAGGGTTATAGCACCTCTGCTAGTTTTAAAGTTTTATCAACACCGGTATTTGGTTGATTACATATACTTACGTATGCAGAGAACGGTGAGGAAAATCAGATACATAACCAATTCACGGATGGTAGTTTTGGCGTAGAGTCGTTTGTCTTTCTGTTTGAGCTCAGCTTTCGACTCGCCAGCTTTTATTTCATTGCAGTTTATTTTTGGCCCCCCAGGCGACGAAAGGGCCACAAAAGGAAGCGAAAAGAAAGAGAGAGAACGAGAAAGAGATAAAAAGAAAGGGTTTTAGTGCTTGTATCGACTTCTCGCACACAGTCTAGAGCAATAAAAAACAGGGTTCTTGCTGGGGAAAAGTTGATTGCTTATGGCACCCACGTTTTCAAAGATATAATATCGAAAAAATTACTGAATGTACAACTGGTAGTACTTTATACACTAGTAAAGTTTCATTTAAATCGGGTTGTTAGTTTTGCTAAAATAAAATTCTAAAATTTGGAAAGATCAACAATTTCCTACCATTCAGAACCCTTTTTCTTTTGCTCTAGATTGTACGCTAAATTATTACCACAGCAGCAGGACGAGAAGAAACCGGACTTGGACGATTTTCCGGACTGCGACTCGACATCGCCGATCTCGGAGGAGGCCGAATCGAGAGATGAGTTGAGATTTAACGTCGACGAGTTGCTCTCCGTCATGATTGATGATCCTGACGACCGTTATGAATGACTCAGAACTTTTACTTGTAAGTGCCATGTGCATATACTATCTTTTGAGATTAGTTTTAAGTAATGATTACATTTGGAATAGTTTGTTTCTCGCTTGATATTGTTATCGTTCAAGTTCGGAATTGCAAGATTGATAGATAGATAGATAGATAGATAGATAGATAGATAGATAGATAGATAGATAGATAGATAGATAGATAGATAGATCTTTTTAAAAGCTTTGCCGCAGTCCTGGACCGTGAATTATATTAAGACCAAGCTGTTTGGTCGTTATCTTAATACTGTAAATTAAACTAATTACCGATTATAAACTACCGCAAGCTGAACTGCAGCAGCCTAGTACATGGATTCCAATATTCTTTGTAACTAAAATTGAATTCGCTTGGAAAATTAAATCATGTATAATCGTAGTAGACCCATACTATTACAAGCTAATAGTAATTAAGCATAAAAAAGAAGTAAGAAGAGACTTACCAGTCGGGCGGTTCCTCGAGCACTGCTGCAGTGGCACGATCGGGTCAGAAGATTAATGTCGATCAGAGTTTAAGGTCATCGAGACCTTTGTTTACACCAAATCAAACGGGTTGCCGTGGTCCAAGGAGCACGGCTAACGTCACGTTTGGCCCCGCGTTGCTCCGAGATACAAATAAATACACCCGGTTTGCCAATGATTGCAACACAATACACACATTTTTATACAGAACTCGGAAAGCCCATAAATGCTGACGTGGTTGGCAAGCAATAACCGTATAGTCGTTACTTTCATTCACAACGAAGACGGAGATAGAAGCTAGAAAAAAAGTTCTATGTACTCCGCTCGCCGGGTAATGGCTGCACTTTGGGTCGGTGTTAATCTTTGTGGCGTCTTAATAAACGACTATCCTCTTGTATTTCCAGCTTTTTTCCCCCATGGTTATGAACGTATACAAATGAGGTCAATACACGTTTTACAGCTGGACTTTTGCCGGTAAAAGTACGCAGAAGATGACTTGATAAAATAACGTCATGAACCTTAAGGGGCACAAAATGAAGTCTGGCCCCGGGGGGACTGTTTTCCCTCTAACGACACGGACGCCTGTTTTTCTTGCCGTTTTTCAGATGAAACGATTTAAATACTTTTTATCTTTTTAAAGAAACACAACGGAACCAATTCATGTTTGAAGAATGTTTTAAAGGAAAGTCTTTCCGTTGCCATGACAACCATTAGGAAAGACTTCAGAAGTCACTGCCGTTCAAAAAGGAAGCCAAAGTTTTCGGTTCCGTGTGAGAGAGAGAGTTTAATTAATTGAAATTTAAATTAGAATATCGTCAGCCTAAAGTTATTGACTTGCCGCTATCAAATTTTTCAGCCGTTAGGATTTACGAGCTTCTCTCGGTGTTCGCCCTCTAGCGGCGACAATACAAACTACGTAGAACGTGTGCTTACCATGAACATTTGGATTTCAGCATGCTTAACTGTATTACTTAAGACTCGTTGGCCGGTGACTTTGTCATCAGGGTTGCCAGACGTATCGATATCTATGTTTTAGTACGCGAATGCTTTTTAGCCTCGACATATAGCATCGTTATCGTGTATCAACCGAGATTTTTGAATATTGATATGAAAACCCATATCTATACTGATGTATCGCATTGCTAAATTGGATTTCGGTATTCTTCAGTTCCAAAGGGCAAAGGGTTGTCTGATTTGTCGATATTGATATCAAGTTTCGGTCCATTTACGCTTTTTTGGCATCAATATACCGTACGGTTAACGTATCGATAAGGATGCTGAATATCTACAAGGAAGTCGATATCATCGATAGAGGTTTTCCAAGATATCAATAAGTATATCGACATTTCAATATATCGATGCTTTTCGGCCTCGAGATATTGTATCGTTACGTTACCGACAAGAATGTTGCACCATGGAAATCTGTATTAAGACGTGATCGTATCGAACGACTCTGGTACGAATGTATTATTAACAATTAAGTCGCGTTAACGCAAACTGATAGTAGAAATATAAATCAACAACAATATATAACAATTTTATATTCCAACATGATATACGATTACTTAATTTAATATTAATTTATTCATTTTATGCTTTAAAGAAAGCGTTTGTGATTTTTATTATGTTGGACATGGCAACGCTGGTAGCACATCTTTATGTGATTACCTTCACATTTGTAAACAAGCTTGTCAAAACTCGGGAATATTGTATGTTTTGACATTTCAAAAAACATCCTTCGGACCGTTTTCAGCTAACAGCCGAACTAATACAATACTCTGACCTCTGACCAACGTTGATGTAAGTATGACAGAATTGTACCAATCAGTAGATAGTTCAAGTTTATTGACGTGTATTGTGACAGTACACCGATTTAATATTGATGGTACACACGCATAATGTATGTCACATTGAAGGAGTATAACGCATCAGAATGGTTTCCAAGTAAATACAAACAGTCCATAGTGAGCCAACAGTCAGGAATGTTTGGGAACAGTGAAATTATCTTCAGTATCGTGTTGTTAGTTGCGATTCGAGTCTCGTGTCTCGAGTGTATCATGTATTAGCGACTATTACTACCATATCAAGCTTTAAAATAGATAGGAATTGACTGTTAGTTAAGAAAGTAGCCGTTTGCGGTGACATCCTCTTCCCCGTTGTTGCCGTCCTGCTGCCTTTCGGTTAGTTTGCTGTCGGTCGTTGACTGGAAGTAATCCCGGTTTCCGTCACGTTTTCCTCTCGCCGCCCAGAAGGGGATCTCCATGTTTTCCGTGGTGCCGCTGTTTTTTTTACCGCGCGCTGCCCAGAAAGGGACGTCGAGCGGATCTTTCTTTCCTCGTGTGGCCCAGAAGGACGACGGAGCGTCCACGCCATTCTCCGTGCCTTGAACGAGCAGAATGATACCGTTCCCGTTTCTCGAACGACCTACCCACTGCACGCCGGGAGACGGAGCGCTCTCGAAGCCCAGCTGACCCTGGACGCACGGAAGTGATAAACGACACATGAAATGAAACTACTCGTAGGTATGGAAAAACGTACCTCAGCGAAAGCCAGCGTCAGGCAGCTGAAGAAGAGTACCGTCCCTGCTACGTGCATCTCGAGATATCTGGGGGTTACTGCGTCGGGGTTTCAAGAGTCAGCATCTCTTCTTATATACTGACCACTGTTAAGTTAATTATCTCCAACCAATGTACGCGGATGTCTTTTAGGGGCTAAATTGGCCTACCTGTGACAAATGCGACACCGATTGGTACCGATCTCTATTGCATTTAGCTTCTTACCCTCACCCTCACCCTACCCCACCTGTTGCTGGTCGTAATGTAATTAAGTGGGTACCTTTGATTATCTCTAGTCAAAGACCGTTCAAAGAATGGTTCAGTGGTACTCTCTTTTAATTGAATTTATATTAGCTACATCTTTTAATTTCCTTTTAGAAATTTTTAATTTACTGGTAATCCTCATTTAATGTTTTATTTATTTATTTTTAATATTAGGTCCGAAAATGAAATTTCGATTCTGCGGCGATCAGGATTGCCCGGACTGGTTTCTTGCTGAAATTGAGATTCTCTCACGCTTGGTAATTCTACTTATTTCCCGCCGTTTTTTTAAACTTATTAAGTAATTAACTGATTTGAATTACGAATCGATATTTCCATTGGCAATTAAAGTATATTACCATTTAATTTACAGAGTTCAGTGAAAATGAAATTGCTGTCGCAGCACGTCGTGCAGCAGTTACTGGGTAAAGAATTCCAGGTAATATTTTATTAATTTTTGTTAATTTCTATTAATTTAACCTCTGCTTTTAAAATGCGTTAATACACTTCATTTTATGAATTTTTTCTCTCGAATTTGCAGACTGGAAAAGCCCTGCAGTTAACAGCCGATGCAAAAATAGGTTTTTTTATTCCTTTTAAGTTTCATAATTTGAAAATGTTGACTCGATATAGTAATAGTAATGAAGAGTTGAATTTCTGACATAGGGGAAAAGGATCTCGAGTCGCTATTGGCTGCTGTCAGCTTCATCCTGCGTAGCGCTGCTCGATTCGCAGTTTCCGAGCAGCACCTGTCGGCCGAGCTGCAGCAGGTCGGCCTACCCCGGGAGCATGCAGCAGCAATGGCCAAGGTCTACAACGATTCCTTTCAAGGGATTCGTCAGAAACTGATCGAGAAAACACTGCGAGGTAACTTCATATTTGACGTTTCGGACTTAAATAAGTAATTAAATTAAAGGTTACTGCCAATATCGCATTCATGTACTAATTAATAGTAAATATATAAAAGTAAATTGACATTAAATAAGAATAGTTCTCAAAAACTGTAATCGACTTAAATGAATATTATTAACATTGCAATTATAAATTAACAGTAATTTTAGCACCTAATTAACTTAATTAGTTTTCAGTTTAGAAGAAAATATTAGATTATGTGACGATGATCAATATAGTGAACCGGCTGGAGAATGTCAGCTACGAGATCATCCAGCGCGATGCGGACACGTGGGTAAAGCTCCAGTTAACCATCAAAAAGAATGCAGATTCGCCGCTGGAACAAATGGATCTCCTCTGCGAACCTGCCCAGTTGCAACTACTGCTTCACGGTATAATAGAATCAACATTAAATTCAAAAAGATAGTACAATCAAATAATTAAGGGGAAAAACTAGAGTATTCCGAAAATTTGTTAATTTTAATATCCAAGTAGACTGAAGATTTATTATTTCTAGATTACTGTTATTACCTAATTATTTAAATTTCATTAGTCAAGTTTCAATTATCGATTCCGCAGACTTGCACCGCATCCGGCAGATCATGGAAAGCGTTAACCCACCAGCGGAGGCGAACATGTCGAGTTGAAACTTGCCTGTGTACTTGTAAATTTAAAAAAAAAAGGCAAAACGGTGTCCATTACAAAATTAACATTTAATTCAATTCGCCATGACTACAATCCGGGCATGATGTAAGCAATATTGTCCAGGATACGCGCCAAAGTTTCCGGTGGGCAGCCGTCCGTTTCCGGTGCTAGGCGAGTCAAGCAGAGCATGGGTCCCAGGGCGCACAGGGCCGAGTCCAAGAGGACTGAAAGGCTTCCCGATACTGCTATCTGACCCTGAATTTGTCACAATCACTTAATTGTAATTAAATCATACCTATCTTAAAAATTAACCTCATTAATTAAGCCAACAAGTAAACTAATAAAATCATAACATTCGATTGACAATAGTGTAATTAAAGTTTACTGTTTATAATTAAAGGAATTATCTGTTTCAACTGAATCAAACAACTATCGCGTTGACTCTCTCGGGTCAACTCCCGGAATAGAATTGTATATTTAAAAAAACAAATTACCGGTGCATACGAAAGTTGCATGTTATTACCTCGTGCTCCTTCAAGCGTGCTCCAATTACCGATAACGATTCCCCAATGAGATGCAAGTGGGCAGCCACGTCAAGGGGTTCGGTGCCGCCCAGTCGAGAATTGCCGGACGGAATCGAAGTGGGCGAAGGTAACGACCCGAACGAGGCGACGCTGTCGAACCTGTTGGGAAAAAATAAAAGTTATTCAACTAACTAATACAACAAAAAAATAAAGCAAAATTTATGACAATTTTGATCAAACTGATAAAAACATCTAATACGGAAGATGCTGATGCGAATTTGTCCATTTACCCGTAATTCTCCAGCTCGCTCACCGACGTTGTCCGCTTCGGGGCCGCTATCTTCGTCACCTGTCCGGTCGTGGCTGGTTCTGGAAACGAGAGTATAATAATGACGACACTGATATTCATATTAATTACCACCATAAACTAATTATTATTATTATCTCCGCATTACATCATGCAATAACAATCAAAGTTTAAAGCAGATTATTGATGCCTTACTAATTAACTAGAGTTAAGTATTAGTAATCCTGCAACTAGCTGGAAATGATACTTTTGGACGGCGATCTTGCTCTTGGCTTGTTGCCGGTCGTAATCATACCGCCGGGCGCTTTATTGGCAGCTCGTAATGCGCGTCGCCTCCAGTTCTGCAAGTTAATAACAGTCGTTAGTGAAAGCGTCAGTTGTACTCGTTATTGAACGTGAAATTGGCTCACCGAACGCTCTGCCTTGGACACTGTAGACCAGAGTTCGCCAAGCTTTTTCGAAACCGCCGGGAAATCTATCTCGTTCGTTAAGAGAAATTCAATCAATCAAGTGAATTTAGTCTGACTAATTAATGTATGACATAAACTTACCTTTACTGTAATATAAAAATATAAACAATGAAATGTAGATTAATGAATTAAATATAACTAAACGCTACATAGATTTAACAATAAATACATCAATGATAGTAGAGATATGCGGAGGTGTGTATACCCATGTCGGGAAACTGCCGAGCAACTTCGGGACGCTTCTCCTTGGCCCAAAGCATGTAGGCTGTCACTCTGGTTTTCTAAAAGAAAAGTAATTAGCGAACGTTTATGATTAGACAAGTTTCCTTAATTTAATATCGTACCCCTTTGTCCTTGCGCTGTGTCTTGCCTTTGACTTCGGGTGTCGCTTTCCCAGCCGTTTTCTTCTTGGACTTCTCGGTCAAGTACAACGACTGTCCCTGTCCGCCGCTACTTTTCTTCTTGACCACCGGGGCCGGACTCTCTACCGGCACGAGCGAGCTGGAGCCAGCGATGTAGTCGGCTTCCACGTCAGACACGGCTTCCAGCTTGATGTCGTCCTCCATGTATTCGTCAAAGTCGTCGTCGACGTCTTCTTCGACCAGCTCTTCTTTGACGTACCCCGATATTTCTGAAAAGATAAGGATTTTTAGTGTCCAGAACACGTGCAATGTTGACGGAACATACCTGGCGACATGGTGCCGTCCTGGAAGGACGAAACCAGCGTGTCGTGGAAATCGTCTTCCATGATGTCGTCTTTGAAGTCGTGGAACTCATTGTCGTAGTCGTCGGCTTGAAACGGAACAACGGTCAGGTGATTCTGCTGCTTTTTTATCTTCAGTGGGGGGACCGGAGTTACCAAGGCTGGCTTAGCCGGGGTTTTAGCCTTTGGAGTCTTGCTGACTGCTTAAACAAAATGAAATCAGTTGTATCAACGATCTGATACACAGAGACGTTCGCTCGGAAAGTTCCGGTAGGATCGTCCGCTTGTAACTTACAAACACAACAGACCTTGAGCTTGTTTACCTGGACCAGTCTTCTTGAGACGCTGCTCTGCTTCCTCTGGCGATTCAAAATCTATCAATTTGGACGACTTCTTCCTCACTCTGCCTGACCGTGACACTCCCAGCTCTATAGAAGAATCAAATAAAAACAAAATTGCTCATACTTATTAGACATAATAACACAAGTTAAACACAAATGGTGTGAAAATCAACCTTCTCCTTTATTTGACATCTTGCCGCCTTGTTTTGGACGATAACACAACAGACGACAGACGCTCCGGTTCAATCTGACGTTTAATTAACTAGCCACTAGATGGCTAAACATATTAATATTATAAGAAATTAATTTTGTAGTAATCTGTGTTTGCTATCTTCTAAATAAATTTTGATTAGTTTAAGTTGGAAGAAATTTAAACTATAAAAGAATACTAAATAATTATTATAAAATACTATATTATTGATGGAAAATTATAGAGACATGCATATAATGTTATTACTTAAGATTCCGCTAGGTGGTACGGATTTTCAAAACAAACGGTTGAAATTCTCGTTTCGGTTTTCAAGTTTCAGGTCTTGCGAGTCATGGCAGGTACGATAATCTATATTTGAAAAACGCTATCACATACTTAAAATTGAAACTTTATTCTTAAGCATGTATATAGTTATCGGTTTTAATAAGATAATTTAACTTTTACGTTAAACCTTGTTTTCTTTGATAGCGAACGTAGAGGAAGAAGACATAAAGTTGATCGACGTCCAGATCCAGAGCATCGACGAGGAAATTAGCAAATTACAAGCGAGGAAGCAAAGACTACAGGAAAAGAAAACACAACTGAAGCAAATTTTGAACCAGAAAGAAAACGATAAGCTCACCAACAGGGACTGGGAATCTGCAGGTTTGTCACATTCTCATGAATCAGGTTTTCAAGTTCCCGCTTTAACTCTAACCATAATGTATTGTTTAATAGACTTTCCGTGGATGGGGAAACTATACCAAATGCTGCAAGACACGTTCCACATCCAGAATTTCCGCCCGCTGCAGCTGTCGACCATCAACGCAACTCTGACGGGCCATGACGTCATGCTCATCATGCCGACGGGAGGCGGAAAGAGTCTGTGTTACCAACTTCCTGCCCTTGTTTGTGAAGGTGAATCGGTTTTACGCTTTGCAGGTTAGTGGCAATATCGATTGATTCGGTGGTGTGTTTTAGGCATTACTCTCGTCGTTTCGCCTCTGGTGTCACTTATGGAGGACCAGATCATGGCGCTGAAGAAGCTGGGCGTCAACGCGGCACTCCTCAACGCCTCGTCGACTAAAGAAGAAGTGAACGCAGTTCAAAGTGTAAGTCATCCGCGTGTCGAGCAGCCGTTCACTCTGTGCAATGAAACGCTGATTGGTCTCAAATGTATTATGACTTTTCATGAAAATATCTCATTACTGATATTATTGTGAATGTTTTAATATATATATTGATATTGCTTAATAATATTCATATTCTCCAGGCTATGACTGATAAGAAGGCGCCACTGAAGCTCCTTTACGTCACTCCTGAGAAGCTGGCCAAAAGCAAACGTTTCATGGCCAAACTGCAGAAGATGCACTCATTGAAACACTTTGCTCGATTGGCTATTGATGAGGTGCATTGCTGCTCCCAGTGGGGCCATGATTTTCGACCAGGTGAACTTTCACTGCTGTATCCTCTAGTCGTTTAATCTGTGACAGTTAATTAGATTCGATTCGACTCTAATGAGTTTCTTTTAAAAAAACGAAATTCAGTCCGTTTTGTTTAATGAAACGCTGAAATTTTTATTGGAATAAAAATGATGCACATTTTTGCAGATTACAAATTCCTCGGCGTGATGAGGTCCCTGTTCCCCGGTGTACCCATCCTGGGCTTAACAGCGACGTCGACGGCCCGGGTTACTGAAGACGTGAAGAAAATGCTCAACCTGAACAGCTGTATCGTTTTTAAGGCCTCGTTTAACCGTCCAAATTTATTTTATGAGGTTTGAAAAAAATGACATTTTTTTAATGATTACATTTATAATCTATTAACCTTAAATAATAAACAGATGAATATATAAATAATAATAATTAATATAATATAACTCATAAGGTGATATTAATTTGAAAATATGATTTGTAAAGGTGCGAGCGAAACCACCGACCGCGAGCGAGTGCATCGGCGAGCTGTGTGAACTGCTGCAGAAGAGATTCGCCAACGAGTCGGGGATTATTTATACGACCACCGTCAAGGACTGCGACGAGCTGGCTGCCGAGTTGAGGAAACGGAAATTGCGTGTTGCAGCGTATCATGCAAATCTCGACGCGTCTAGACGGAGCCAAGTGCATAACCGGTGGATCTCCAACGAATACCAAGTACCTCCCAACAAGAGAAACAGAATGACATCCTTTTTTTCTCTTACTCTTCATCTTTCTCCCATCTAACGTTAAAATGATTCAGTCCAATTAGACGTAATTATATATAGAATTTTCTGGCCGGTTAATTAAGTTTATTGTTCATAATATCTGCAATTAACGTTATACTATTGGGTTATATAATTTGAATCTTTCCTGTAATATCTGCAATTCGTGTTAGGCCGTCGTAGCGACGATTGCATTCGGCATGGGCATCGACAAGCCAGACGTTCGTTTCGTCGTTCACCACTCCATTTCCAAGTCGATGGAGAATTTCTACCAGGTAAGAGAGTGCAAAAAGGATCTTCTTTGTTAAATCTTGTTTGTTTGTTTTTTGCCCTTCAGTTTCCTGACGTGATTGAAAGTGGGAAGTAATCTCTGTGTGTCTGTGTGTGTGTTGCTTTCGTTCTCATTACAGGAGAGTGGTCGAGCTGGTCGAGACGAAGCCAAAGCCAGCTGCCTTGTGTACTGGAAATTATCCGATCTTTTCAGGCTCAGCACAATGGTATTTACCGAAAGGACGGGCCTTAGCAACTTATATGCAATGGCAGCCTACTGCATCGATCCTCAAAGGTTTCTCTCGCTACTTTATCCTCTTTTTTTTATTCCAAATTTTTTGTATTATTCTTCTACGTGTCTTTTTAGCCTCCCTTGGTACTTTGATATCGATTTCCAAAGCCCTTTTTGTTCCGAAATACCTTCCTGCTCGGCTAACGCACCTATTTGCCGAGGCAGAACGCCAACATTTGCTGTAGTAAATCAGGGCCAAGAAAAGAGATGTGGCTATTCTCCCCCGAAAAGTGCTGCGTCTATAGAACGAGCCACCGAGTGGGAAGGCCTAGGCAGAGGGAGAGAAGATGACCCCTTTGTATTCGTGAGCAGTTGTGGAATTAATCAGACGAGGATCTTGCTGTGAAAAGAATGGGAATCTCCTAACAGGATTGATCAGTAAAAATCAATAATTATAATTGTAATTACTTGATAATTATCGATATATTAATAGTAAATAATATGTTATCTTACTTAATTAGTAATGGAGAAAACCGATTCAATGGCCATTGCAATGTTCGGTGATTACATTTGAGAAATTGATTTATATTTAACTGTAATTAATTAGACGAGTTGCAGATATATGAAGGGTTTTTAATTGGATCCAGGGAAAAATTAAAAGTTCGTAAAATAATTACAATTAAAACGGGACTATGGGACTTAACTTAGGATTGCGGACCAATCAAAAGTTGGGGTTAAAGTTCATTAACTTTGATAATAACAAATAACTTGGATTAAAAATAAAGGAGATTATAAGTTGATTAGGATCGCGAACCAATTAAAATTCAAGCTTCTTAAAGTTCATTAACTTTGATGATTAAAAAATAACGAAGGGGGGGGGGAAGGGGGAGGGGGAGCAATTAGGAAAACCTGTGAATGGAAATCCAGAATAAAAGATGGAATTTATGTGACTCTTGTTAGAAGTTTATGGACAAGAAGAGTTTTGCTGTCGTTCGGTGGAGACGTGTGCACTTCCACGTTCGTTAGGGCCAATATTTTCGCCATGCAGACTGCAAGTGTACGTGCAAAGTGACAAGATACGTCAACCTCTCGAAGGTAAACTCTCCAGAGAGGAGAAAGCGAACAAGTGCAGGGGAAAAAAAATTTGCAAAATTTGTAAGAAAGAAAAAAAAAACGTGGAAATTCTGCTACGTGTCCAGAAGAATAGAGCAGGAATATTAACTCTCTCTCTTTCTCGATAAATTGAAAAACCGCGTATTGGATTTTTTTTTCCCCGCCGTCTCGTTGAGAAGTGCAGTCAGCATTTAATATTGATTTTTTTGTTTCCTTTCGAAACCTCGGTGAATAACAAGCTATTCGTGTATTTATTCCCATTGAGCATCCAAAGGGGGAGGGCGGGGACAGAGGAATTGAGATGATCTTGAAACCGGCTGCTGACTTTCTAGCCGTCTGTCTAATGCACTTCATTGCCTCAACTATATTCTTCTATTCAATCGGTATCTCTTTGTGTGTCTGTCTGCCTGTCTATCTGCGTATCCGTCCTTCTGTCTTGCTACCTGTCTGTATGCCCACCTATCTATTCCATCAACCATCTATCTACCTAGTTATCTACCTGCTGAACTATCGATCGGTATGTTCAAATTCTACCTGTATATCTTTCTGTCAAGCTATTTGTGTAGCTGTCTTGACACCAGCTCTAATCTATCTATCCATCAATATATCTATCTGTCCGACTATCTAAGTATCTATCCGTCTGTCCAGCCACCTACCTAACTACCTGTGTGTCCACCTAGCTGTCTACCTGTCTAACTGTCGATCGGTATGTCCAACTATGTGATTAAGCTACCTGTATATCTTTCTGTTCAACTGTTTGTATAGCTATCTTGAACCAACTCTACTCTATCTATTGTTCTACGTATCTTTCTATCTATCTGTAAATCTATTTATCTATCTATGTTGCAGTATATCAACTGTTTGTATAGCTATATCTTGAACCAACTCTAATCTATCTATTGTTCTACGTATCTGTCTATCTATCTATGTTTCTGTCTGTCTGTTTGTCTATCTGCCCATCCGTTTGTCCAGCTACCTACCTACCTACCTGTGTGTCCACCTAGCTGTCTAACTGTCTAACTGTCTAACTATCGATCGGTATGTCCAACTATGTAATTAAGTATATATCTGTATAACTTCCTGTTCAACAGTTTGTGTAGCCATCTTGAACCAACTATAATCTATCTATTCTTCTACGTATCCGTCTGTCTGTCTGTTTATCTAGCTATCTATCTATCTGCTTGTCCATCTGTCTGATCTGCTACATGCCTACGTACCTGTGTCCACCTGTCTATCCAACAACCCACCAAACCATCTATCTGCCTAGCTATCTACCACTAACTATCGATCGGTATGTCCCAACTATGTAATCAATTACCTGTATTTCTTTCTGTCAAACTATTTGTGTAGCCATCTTGAACTAACTCGGACCCGTCTATTCATCTATGTATCTCTCTGTCTGTCTATCTATCTATCCATTTGTCTTTCTAGCTACCTATCTGTCTACCTATATGTCCACCTATCTATCTAATAACGCATCAAATCAACTACCTGCCTGTCTAGCTATCTACCTGTCTAACTATCGATCGGTACTACCCAATCATGTAGTTAAGCATGTACCTTTATGTCTTTCTGTTCAACTATTTCTGTGGCCATCTGTCTATCTTTCTAACTGTCTGTCTATATATCTACCTGTCTATTCCATAACCATTTATCAAACCATTTTTCTTCCTAGCCATCGACCTGTCCAACTACACGTCTATATGGCCAACTAAATATTTAACTAGCTACGTATCTATCTTTCTGTCAGATTGCCTGTTTAGCTGTCTGTCTATCTTTCTATTCGTTGAATTTTTTTGAACGGCTAGTTTATATCTGTGTATCAACCATCTAACTGTCCTATCTATTAAACTATCAGACTATCTATTTAGCTATCCGTCTGACTATCTTCCTACGGTTTTAATAGTCTATCAGGAAAAGGTGACCGGGTCGTAGGAAATAGAGAAACAGTCGAGGTGTACTTGAACCAATCACAAAATAGATCGATTTTATTACTACTTATGGAACAAATGGGAATTGTTAGCTGCATTACAAGTATCAATCTGTTTGTGTCAAAAACAATCGAGTCGGACGGTGAACCAATCAGAAAATAGATAGATATTTCGATTATGGTTTAGTTGCATTATACAAGTTTTTTTATCGGTGGTTTTGTTTGGGTTTATATCCAGGTGCCGGCGACAGATCATTGCCGAACACTTTGACGAAAGGTGGGAGTCGGCACACTGCGAACGAATGTGCGACCATTGCCCGGGCAGCAGCAATTCGGTGGAAGAAATAAATCTCGCGCCCTACTTTGACAACCTGAGGAGGATCGTCGACAAGGCCGCCACGGCCGACGTCCGTCTCACAGGTGAAATCGACCGTATTCATCTCAAATCTAACTTATTTTATTTCTATACCTTATTTTAAATTACACAAAATCCTGTTAGGATGGTTATTATGTCCTTGTAGTTTAGTTTGGAGAAATTACTTTTGAATTTAATTAAGTTTAATTGCCGTCTGATAGTTTTGCGTTAATTAGTATGAATTATTTATTGAATAACTTGTTTATTTTTTTTGGTTCTTAATTGTTGTTTTATTAAACTGACCATGAAATGGGCTGAGGATAAAAATCAAAATCATTAAAATGTATTAAAAAATTATATTAAGTTTAAAAATCCTCCAAGTTGATTAGCATTTAACATAATTCCTTAAGATATTTATTATCTCATTGATTTAATTATTTGCACATTTTCCTTGTTTTTCCTTATGAAATTGTTGTTTTATTAAGATGACCGTGTAATGGGATGAGAATTTAAAAAAATAAAAAATCAAAGGGCGAAATATAACGAGAAGGTAAGTAACAACAGCCACGGTTGATGTACTTTACAGCCCAGAAGCTGGTGGACGCCTGGTTTCACAAGGGCCCGACCAATTTGCGGCTGACCGATCAAAGCCCGCCAGATTTGACGCGGGACAAGTGCGAGGATATTCTGGCGTACTTGCTGATTGAAGGCTACCTCAAAGAGGATTTCCACTTCACTCCTTACAGCACCATCAGTTATATCGTCCTTGGTGAGCCCATTCAGACATAAGCTATAGCCTCGTTCTGTACAATTGAGCTCTCTCTCTCTCATTCAAACAGCCGTCTTTGTTTGGTTAAACTTAATATTTCCAACATTAGAAATTGTAATATTTAGCTGGTTAATTAAACGAGTAAATTGACATTGGAATTAATAAATACAGTTTGTATCATTTAATTGATTTGGTTTATTTGTCATTTTAATGTAATTATTTGTTGTCCTGTAATCTTTCTGTGCAATTCAACTGTTTCTTTTGAAACACCTTTAATTGTTAATTAACTCTGAATAATTAAACTTTGAGTGAAATTATTTTAACCGGTTAGTCAAGCGAATAAGTATAATCTTTAATTGTAAAAAAAATTAATTTGAGTCTATATGTATTTGTTGATAACTTAATTAATATTAATATTTTTATATAATTATTTATGATGTTTTATTATTCCTCGAGTTAATTGGTATTTTGAGTTTTCGTTGCTTCGCCGAGCGACTTGACTTGGTTTCGGCGAAAATCTAATCGACATTTTGAACGAATTGCAGGTGACAGGGCTTCCTATTGGTCGCCGTCGACACCAATCAGATGCAAAATGTCCGTGGCATCCAAGAGTAAGGCAGTCACCAGGCGACCCAAGAAACGACCCGTTGAAGATGTTGTCATTTCGTCTGATACGGAGTAACTCGAGTCGAGAGGCGCAATGCAAAAGTGGCTCGGTGCGGTTTTTGGTTGTTTCTCTAATCCTCCTTTGGTATTTATATCTCCTCTCCTCCACTCTCTCTTTGTCCGTCTATCCGTCTCTGTGTCTACCTGTATAACTGTATTATCTAACTATTTGTGTAACCTATCTGTCTATCAGTCCATCTACTATCCATATATCTATCAGTGTATCTGTCTATCAATCCATTGTCGATCTATCTATATAACTATCAATGTATCTGTCTTACCTATCCACTTTTTTTGTCTATCTATCTATTCATCTATCTATCTATCTAATTATCTATCACTTTATCTGTCTACCTATGCACCCGTCCATACAGTCATCTCTCTACCTATCTCAGTGATCTGTCTATCCATCTATCCGTTTATCTGCCTATTTATGCATATAACTATCTATCTACCTATCTGTCTGTTTATCTGTCTATTTATCTGTCTATGAATCCATCTACTATCTCTATACCTGTTTGTTTATCTATCTTTACAACTATCTATCACTTTGTCTGTCTAACTATCCATTTATCTAACTATTCATCTATTTATCTATCTACCTATGCACCCGTCCATACAGTCATCTCTCTACCTATCTCAGTGATCTGTCTATCCATATATGTAACGCTATCTGTCTATCCATCTATCCGTTTATCTCTCTATTTATACATATTACCTATCTATCTACCTATATATCCTATTAAGTATCTGTTCATTTATATTTTTATCTGTCTATATATCCTACCTATATATATATATATATCCAACTAGCTATCAATCCATCGATCTACACGCCCAACTATCTATTTGTATAAAACTCTTAAACTCTATCTCCCTATCTGTATACCCTAATGATTATCTGTCCATCGAACTATCTTTTATATTTCTCTATCTATCCTACCTATCTGTCTAACTAGCTATCATTCCATCTGTAGGTCTAACTACCCAAGGATATTCGTCTAACTCTCGCTCCATTTACCTGTCTTATTTACCCATTTAAACTGTCTATCGAACTAGCCGCCATTCCATCTTTACATCCAACTATCCGAGTATTTATTTTCTATCTACTTATCCGTCTATCTATCTGTCCATGTATTCATCAAACTCTTTCTATTGATCCATTTATGTATCTATCTATCTATCAATCTACCTAGCTATTTACCTACTTATCTACTTAAGTATCTGTCAGGTGTTCACGGCCTAAAAGCCAAACTCGAAGTCACTCAAAGCCGGCTGTTGTTGACTCTCTTTTATGCAGAGCGAGAGGGAGAAATAAATCAACCGATGATTGGAGAGTAAATTAATAAGCGGCGTTGTTACATTTGACGGACAGCAGCTCTTCAGCAGCACGCACAAGTGGTGTCGCTCGTTTTTTTCTTTTTTTTGCAGGCACTCTGGATCGTCTAATGCAAAGCCATCAGTCAGTACGCCGGGCCGTTATAAAATCGATCGATGAAAACACTTGACGAGCAGCTAAAATCTGCGTAATGGATCAACTGTTTGAATGTTTCATGACCCGCTTTCCAGAAGCGCATCGACCCTTCAATCGAGTTACCCGATATGACTTGGCCATGACCGTCCAATTTCGAGACATTTTTATCGCTTCCACTTTTTCGGGTATTCCCTTTCAAATTCCAACTTTTAAATATCATCGTCTCCTTTTCATTAATATTAAAATTTAATTTGGTAAATTAGTTAGATAGCAGTCCGAACGTTGGTGAGAGGTATTAGAAAAATCCCAATAGTCGATATTGGATATCGCGGTGGGGATTTTTAATGAAAATCTGTTTTCATTAAGCCAAGGGCCTTGATTGGCCCCGCCGCTGGGGAAAAAAATCATATTAATTAAAAGCTGAAATTAAAATTTATGAAATTATATCCTCAGTTCCTGTTAAATGAATATTAATGACTTAAATTCTCAACAAGTAATAGCGACTCTTTATCGAGGATATCTCGACTTTTGTGAGGAGCGGTTTCCAACTTGGTGTAGGAAAAAAAACCGACTCGTATAACTTATACAACATAATAGAAAAAGTCCAACTTGAATCTCATCTTTCACATAAAAAGGGGATCGGGGGAATCGAACAATTGCATTTCGCAGGAAAAGCTCAAGATATTCAGAAATCAAATTAAACGCGCAGGAGTTGGAATCCTGAAGGAAAGTGATTGTCATGGAGATCTCCTTTCACGTCCCAAAAAATCAATATTTAAACATTATTAGAATAATAAATGATCGAGTGAATCAATTAGCCGCCGTATTTACACGAGCTATATATAAAAATCCCCATTAATGGCAAAAAAATACAGTCGGACGAACGTGACATTTTCACCTTGTTTTTTTTCCTCCTCCTATTTTCAGGCAACCGGCCGGGATCAATAAACATGTCGTCCCACGTGCTACCTTCGCTACCTCCTCTGCTACCCACACGTACACACGGTGAGGTATCTATCGCACCACGCAACACTGTTATTCTATAGTTGCAGATAAAAGTAATGCGGGTAATATACCGTCCCGGCCCAGTGTATCCAGGTTCTCGTATTTCTCCGTCGTAAAAGAAAAGCACGTCGTCAAGGAGTTGTAAGGATCACCCAGCTGTCGATAGTAACGATCCGGCGTTTTCCTGGTAAACAGCAAGCAATATAGAACTTTGATGTGGTATACTAATTAACCTGTTTAATTAATTAGGATTCGAATCTGATGATTGGTCTTTCAATGGATTTCCACGTGGGGGGGTTTTCTCGTCCGTAAAAGAGGTATGTTTATTGAAATGATTTAAGTTTTATAGATTGTAATTATAGCCAGTGGGTAAAGGGAAAGGAATGCAAAAGGACCAAAGATGGCCGATAATGCGAATAACTAACTGGGAGGTTCGTAAAGGGATGCCCTAGAAAATCAGAGAGGCTTATAGAGTTTCCCTTTATTGAAAAAAAGTTTATGGAAACTTTCTGGCCAAGGTTTCCGTTCCGTGTCGATTGGAATTTCACTTTATGAAATCGCATGTCCATTTGTTAGATAAAAGTTAACCAGTATGTAATAATGCAAACTTATAGTTTATAGTATATTAAATACTATGATTATTTACTAATTGGCTAGTAGTTCATTTTTATAATTATTCAATTATGATTTATGATTTAACTTTATTTTTTATTAATTTATTTCATTAATTATTGATTACTAAATATTGGAGTAGGATTTAATTTTGTGTTAGTATTCTGTGATTAATTATCAGCACAGTATTTCAGACTGTGGTAAGTAGGACGTTAAACATTATTCATTATTATAGCACATACAGTATTTAAGTTAAACTTGAAATACTATAATACAGAGGTAATTAAAGTTTATATAATCCTACTTTTGTTGCACATAATTTCAGCGACTCAGGGCTTAAAGTGTGTAACGCCATCTTGATGGGTTGGCTATGCAGCTGATTGTCTCAATTCCATGTACTGATGTCAACGACTCGACTCGACTCGACTTGGCCTTGAGTCGAGTTGAGTCAATGGTCTTGGTCCGGAAGTCGAGTCAAAGTGGACTCGTCGACTATATATTTGACGTTAGACCCTAAGTCGATTTCGGGTCGATTTGCAATGTTGCAAAATCCCTTAGTCGAATCGAGTCGAGTCGAGTCGAGTCGGCTATATATTCGACGTTAGTCCCTAAGTTGATTTCGAGTCGACTTGCAACATCCCTTAGTCGAGTCAAGTAAAAAGTCGAGTTGAGTCGGCTATATATTAGACGTTAGATCCTAAGTCGATTCTGAGTCGACTTGCAACATCCCTTAGTCGAGTCGAGTCGGCTATATATTCGACGTTAGATCCTAAGTCGATTTCTAGTCGACTTGCAAAATCCCTTAGTCGAGTCGAGTCGACTCGATTCGGCTCTATATTCGACGTTAGACCCTAAGTCGATTTCGAGTCGTCTTGCAAAATCCCTTAGTCGAGTCAAGTCAAAAGTCGACTCGAGTCGGCTATATATTCGACGTTAGACCCTAAGTCGATTTCGAGTCGTCTTGCAACATCCCTTAGTCGAGTCGAGTCAAAAGTCGACTCGCTTGACATCCCTACTTCCATACAAATTCCTCACTATACTAAAAACGGACGGTCGATTCTTATTGATGTATATATTCATGCTGTACAGTTCAATA
The DNA here is from genome assembly GCA_022114935.1 of Leptestheria dahalacensis. Classification (NCBI taxonomy): domain Eukaryota; kingdom Metazoa; phylum Arthropoda; class Branchiopoda; order Diplostraca; family Leptestheriidae; genus Leptestheria; species Leptestheria dahalacensis. The sequence goes on along the minus strand of JAIQCU010000404.1, from coordinate 14,219 downwards.
CCATATAATTATGTATTACTAAACATGTAATGCGTATAACTCGTATAGTATAACACTGTATACTCTATAATTCAATTGTGTGGGAGCCTATAGGAGCTTTCTGAAGAGTCACGTGACGTGACATCATAATGCCTAAGCCCCACAGTGGCGCTTTGTGGGTATTCTCACCTTTTATCGACTCCTTTGTACAGTCTGTTCGCCCCTCCCCCTCAAAAAATTGATATATTCATTCAGGATAGTTGCTTGTATCTTTAAAAGTTTTTGCTAGATAACAATGAAAATTTACCCGACGATTGCTCCATGCATTAGTTATGTAACCTCAAATTCTCAGTGATTTTAAGCTGTTAGTTTAGTCAAAATTAACGTTTTTGCGGGGGGGGACAGAATATCAACTGGGGAAGATTTGATTGCTTTTAACTCCTACATTTACGAAGATATAATTACCCAAAAAATACTAGGTATAGACCTAGTAGTACTTAATGCACTCTTAAAGTTTCATCAAAATCGCCTGGTTAGTTTAGCCAGAATAAAATCCTAAAGATTAGAAATTTTAACAGTTTTCCGCCATACAGAATTCCAATGAATATGCAAGTCTAAAGAGATTTCACCCCCTTTTTTCAACCCTTTCAAAAATGGAGAGGGAAAACTACCCGCAGGAGGGGAGGTGGGGGCAGCTATTCATTATAACGCCAAGTTGGTTCGACAAGTTGCGTGATGCATTCAATTACCGGAAGACTTGTATATGTGAAAAGCTCGGCAACACTCGCTCCAGTGAATGACAACTTGCAAAGTCGACATGAAAACCTTTTGATTTCCACAAACAACTCTTATTCATTAATTTTTGATTCGCCTCTTTTTTCTTTGAATGATCCAATTCACGGTTTACGCTTCTTTGGACTTGAAACAAAAAGGATTCCCTTTTTTGTCTTGTTACCGTCCCTCGAGTCTCGCTGGTGAAGACGTTACCACCGTGTTGAATTGGATTTACGTTTTGACTGTTTCTATGAAGAATACCATTAAGTATAATACTGGAAAAACTAATAATTACATATAATAATATTGCAATTTTAAGTTGATGATTGAACCATAAAATAGATAGATGGATAGATAGATAGATATATAGATAGGTAGGTAGATAGATAGATAGATAAATTAGCGATGATTAGATCTGAATAATGATTGGGAATTGTATAGAACAAAGAGAACCTTGAAGACGCAAGGTAATATTCTCTGTGGGACGTAATTGTGACGTAAGAGACGCGCGTAAAACTGACCGCAGCGTTGAATTCATTAAGAGAAGGTTGGTGAAGAGCCGTTAGAGGAGCGTTCGACTGGAAACTTGCCTTCCTGATTGGTTATTGCGGTTTTGCAATTTTGTTTGTTTTAAATAGATGCAAATAAAATTACATTAGATTAAACATTCAGTTTCCCCGTTATCCATCTGTCGGCGTGTGTGTTTAATCTACCATTCTGTGTGTCTGTATATCTATCTATCTATCTATCTATCTATCTATCTATCTAACTGTCCACCTATCTATCTAGCAGGTTGTCTGTCCATGTATCTACCTATCGGTCTATCTATCTGTAACTGTCTATCTGACGAACTATCCGTCTGTCTACCTATCGGTCTATCTAAATCTGTATATCTATCTATCTGTTTATCTATCTATCTATCTATCTATCTATCCAATTGTGTATCTACATAGGTACTATCTAACTAGCTGCCTACTTGTCTATCTATCTATTTGCCTAATCTGTCTAATCCTATCCAACTAACTACCTGTAAATCTTTCTGCCAAACTGTCTGTTTTAGCTATCTGTATATCTTTCCAAATATCCATCTATCTGTCTGTCTGTCCAAGTATACCTATCCAATGACCTATCCAGCCACCTGACTTGCTACTGTCCATCTAGCTAACTGTCTATCTTTCTAACTATCCATCTATCTACCGGTTTGCATAACTATCGACCTACATATATCCACTTACCTATCCAATGACGTATCTAACCATCTGATTTTCTACTCTCCATCTAGCTGTCCGTCTATCCTTCTAACTGTCCACCTATCCACCTACCATCCAACTGACGTATCTAACCATCTGACTTTCTACTCTACATCTAGCCATCTGTCTATCTTTCTAAATATACACCTACCATCCAATAACGTATCTAATCATCTGATTTCCTACTCACCATCTAGCTATCTGTATATCTATCTTTCTAACTATCCATCTGTCTTTCTGTCTGCATAGCAATCGAACTACCAACCTATATATATTCACCTACCTATCCAATGACGTATCTAATCACCTGACTTTCTACTCTGCAACTGGCAGTCTGTCTACCTTTCTGTCTGCATAACTATCGAACTACCGACCTATATATATCCACCTACCTATCCAATGACGTATCTAACCACCTGATTTTCTACTCTCCGTCTAGCTGTCCGTCTATTCATCATATTAAAATTTTAACTTGTAACTACTTTTCTTATCTACGCGGCAGCCAAATAAATGAGTAGAAAAAGTTAAATAATATTAACTGTGTCTTCAAGACATGCACTAAAATTAGTCGCGGCCGTATTTTCTTATTTGTTCGTTTGCAGTTTCATTTTATAAAAATCTGACGGCATATATATGAATGAACACACACCATATGGCGTGGTCCCGTGAATGCTAATAACTAGAATAACAGAATTAAAAAAAAGAAGCCAAAAGAAGGAGAAGAAAATGAACAACCAAAAGCGTCTCACACGTTGACATTATCGTTCAACCGAGAAAATTATTAATCAGGTCAGAAAACNAGCTTTATATATTACCCCCCCCCCCCCCAAGTAACATTAATTTCTAATGCACATTTCTTTTTATAGGATTACCTATACCTGGAGTCACTTGCAGCCTGGATCCTGGACGCTTTCTGGCTGACCTTTTCCCCGTAATTGACCATTCGTATTCGTATGCTCGACCGAGAATCAATATCTGACGGACATGGTAAGGAGAGAGAGAGAAAAAAAAGGAAGACCGCCTGATGTGATGTCACACGAGTCGATAAATATCTAGTATAGTGAGGGTTATTGCTGGGGAAACTTTGACTGCTTATTGCTCCCACAGTTTCGAAGATAGAGCAACCCAAAAAATTCTGAATGTAGCACCAGTGCTACGTAATACTGTCGTAAAGTTTCGTTGCAATCGGCTAATTAGTTTTGATAAAATAAAATCCTAAAGATGACAAATTATCACATTATTCAGACCCCCTCCGGTTTTTCGCTTTGGACTGTACTGTTATACCGATTGATTTTTATGTTTACTACTTTTACATAAGGTCATTAGTATAGACTTTATAGATGTATAAGTTTGATAGCTTGTTCAAGTGGAATATAATTGTATTGTTTATGACATCAGATCTAGTATATTGTGTAAGTTTAGTGATTGTACGGCTAGGGTTTTAGGTTTTAGACGTTTTGGATCTATCCCCCGTCCTTGTCTGTATCTATTTCACTGAACGATGGGTTTGTCTGTCTATCCGTTTTTGTACGTACATGTTTGTCTATCAATCCATCTACCTGGCTATTTATCCATTTATCGACCAATCTTTCTATCTGCCTAGCTGTCTATCTATCTATCTATCTATCTATGCAATGTGTAGGATAACAGTATGCTATCTATGATATCTAACTATCAGCCTATCTTTGTATCTGTCTGTCTATCTATTTATCTATCTATCTACCTAACTTTCTGTCTGTCTATCTATCTTCTATCTATCTATCTATCTTTCTATCTGCCTATCTAACTGTCTATCTATCTATCTTTCTACCTGTCTTTCTATCTGTCTATGCTGTATAAGATTAACAGTATGCTATCCATGAATCTATGAATCTATCTATCTATCTGCTATCTATCTACACACATATCTAACTACCCGTCTATACCTAACCGTTTATCCATCTATCCACGTATTTATTTACCTACCCACCTACTCGTCTATTTGTCCATCTATCTAACTTTCAACTATCTACTACCTATATCTACCTAACTGTCCATAATTTCACCAGTATGTCTTTGTGAGCAGATGTATATATATCGTTCCTAGCAATCTCTTAATCAAAACGTGTCGATACCTAATTACATTATAAATCAAGTATTAAAATTAGTTTAAAAAAATTATCGTATTATTAACCTATTAAAAATCCATTTATGATTCTACATAAATACATATAATTCCATGTCTGGCGTGAGAACTGCCGTTTTCCACACCAGACGTTTCCTGCCTCGATTTCTTTTTTTGAAATTAATTTTTGAAAATCCTTAATTTTTTTCATGGTCAGAAGTAATTATACTGCCGTGGAAGCGACGTGAATCGTCTCGTAAAGTCCAGTTTATCGCTACTGCAAATTGGAGTGGCCAGAAAAGGGACAGGTGAATATATATCTATTTTTTTAAAATCAGCTATATATAGATATATGTGTATAAAGAGAAGAGCCTGCGTAAGACTTTTAAACGGACGTCATACTGTACAACACTGAAGAAGGCTTAATTTAAACGCCCAGTCTGGAACATGAAAAAAGGGAGCCTCTTGCTGGGCAAAAGTTGACTGGCTATTACCTCGGCGCTATCAAAGATAGAGCAGCCCAAAAAATATTCAAGTGCAGGACTAGTAGTACTTAACGTACCCTTAAATTTTCGTTAACATCGGTTCATTAGTTTCGTCACAATAAAATTCCAAAGTATTGAAATTATCACGATTTCCCGCGCCATTCATTTCTGTTGGGGGGAAAGTTGATCGCCTATAACTCCCACATTTTCAAAGATTCAGAAACCAAAAAAATTTACCATTTACAACCAGTATTGCTTGATATTCACCTAGATTTTCATTCAAACTAGCCTGTTAGTTTCGTCGTAAAAAAATTCCAAAGATTCGACATTATCAGGATTCCCCGCCATTCATTTTTGCTGGGGAAAAGTTGATCGCTTACAACTCCCACATTTGTAAAGATATAAAAGCCAAAAAAATTACTGACATAGATCTAGTAGTACTTAACGTACCCTTAAAGTTTCGCTAGGATCAGTTCATTAGTGTTGCTGTAAAAAAATTCCAAAGTTATGAAATTATCCTTAATTCCCCGCCATTCAGATCGCTTTTTCCTTGGCTCTAGACTGTCTACAGCCTTTTGTTTTTAGAAACACATTTAGTTGCAAAGCTAGAAAACAGCAAGGAAACGGTTTTCATGGGAGAAAAAAAATTCCCATTGAAGATACAAGAATGTTTAAGAGGACCCCCCATTGATCCAAGCGGTGTGCAGGTGAATAGCCATCAGAGAATGAAAAGGAAACTAATTTCGTCTATTTTTTTTTTCACCGCTCAGAATCAGAATTATTTGGTGCTGCTGGTTAGAAAACTCGGCTCGGAAGGTTTTCTATGGTCCAGCTGATTTCTCTTTTTGTACAACGTTGCCTTTTGAAGAAATCTAATAAATTTTCTATAAGACCCCGGTGCAAAGAGAGAGAGAGAGAGAGAGAGAGACTTTGTTGTGCTTGAAACCAAAGGTAACAATTCTCGGGGCGAAACAAAAGACTTTTTTCGGCTATAACGGATCGAAGAGCGTCTTCCCGCCAAATGGAATCTAAACATTGTGTCCAGAGTAGCACAACGAGAAAGTCCGTTTTTTCAGAAAAAATTTTGTTGTTGAAATAAAAGATCAATCGTCAGTTTCGGGTCCATTGGTGTTGCTTCAAGAGATCACAGGACCGAGAATCTCGGATATTATCCGAAGCTGTGAAAGAATCACTGACCGAAACGCTGGGCGTTGGTCCTGCTGCGTGATTCATTTCGAACTTGAGTTAAGGATTTCGTGTTTTATAAGATAAGACAGCGATGTATTACATTAAGAGTGAATTACACTGCCCGAAACTTTGGGCGGTTTTCCTGTTAATACCGCTGGGATTTCACCTTTTCTAAATATAGAAAAGACACGAGGTTATACCTTTTCAAGAATATGAGTCCTCAGTGTTTGTGTTTGTTGCAAGAGCCCCCAGGTGATTCACTGCCCGAAACGCTGGGCGGGGTCCATATTCAACTCATCCTCCCGGAAAAGTCCCGCGGTAACCGGCTATTAGGTTGTATAAGCTGAGTTTATTATCCATCTTCTTAAAAAAAATAAACCAAAGGATTAACAATAAACTATAGGAACCCCGTAGAGCCGCACTGCCCGAAGATTTGGGGCGGTTTTCATGGCTTGTTTTCCTTGTGCCGACCGTTAGTTTTTGTTTATAGAAAACCAGCAGTTTCTAGGAAGTAAAAAGGATCCTTCAAAACCTCCAAATCTCTGTTTACACTTTTGTTTCCAAAACAGTGAGGAAGATAAAATTCATTTTTTTAAAGAAAAAAAAGGTACTGCCCGAAGCGCCGGGCGGCGGCGGCTCCCTGTCTCGTTTTGAATTTACCGTTGCTTAGTTTACCAGTTGGTATTCTGTAAACACCGGGCGAAACTCCATCGTTAGAGGACAAAGTTTCACCAGCAGCGACTGTCTTGTACTTATTGAGCCCCTGAATTTGAAACGTGTTTGTATTTCGCGGGAAGAAAAAACAAGAAGAAGAAAATTTCGGGTAAGTATTGCGAGATGAACAATAACGAGCTTCTCTCATGTTGCGCCTTTTTAAGGTAAAGCCTCGTTACGATCCCCTAGTCACGGGCTTATTCTCACGGCGCCTACTCGTCATGAAATAATAATAATAATAATAAAGAGAAAAAGGAGTACTTGGCCTTGATTCAAGGATTCCATTATAGACTTTATAAAAGAGAGTTTCTGAGAAGACTTGAAAAGGCGCGTCCAAGAGAGACGATGCTACGCGTTTTGGCAGCGGCAGTGGGCGGGTGCTTCAGTTTAAATTTCCCGCGCTTTTCAACGGGTTGCCAAAAGGTCAAGTATACTAGTAACCATAGCAACCGGATAATGCGACAAACTTTCACGTTTACCTCTCGACAGTTTCTCATATTACCGGGCTTTTTGAAAAACAGCCTCGAAATACCGTAAAAGTAAAACGGCTTTCAGTTTAACTGTCACAGTGGTTTCTCTAAAGAGTCGGCTTAGCAATTTAAGGTCATATATCGAACTGTAAGAAGAGTGGAAACGCTGCGTTTTTGAACTCGATCTGGTTTGCTGCCTGGATAAGCGCCCTGAAACGAAGTGGAAATGCTAGGTACGGCGGGCTGGGATCGGTTGGGGTTTGAAATCTACAGTCTGTGGTTGTAACAGCGTAACGGTAGCTACTCGACCGGAGCTTGGCAACGCCACGATGAAGAAAGGAGTAGAAACACTGGGGCGGGCTGGGAAAGGTTGGGGTTTGAGAATTTACAGTCTTACAAATGACGTGCATTGTAGCTTACGGGGCCGAAGCGTGAAAACATGCAGAATGAATAAAACTGAATAGACGGCAGACGGCCTGGGACGGGTTGGGGTTTGAAAACGTGTAGTCTGGGGTCGACAGCCCAGCGCAGATTTTCCGCGGCCAGACCTTGGCAACGTGCAGGCTCGAAGGAGGTGGAGACACCGGGCAGGCAGGCGGGCTGGGGCGGGTTGGGGGTTTGAGCAATCACGGTCGTGTGGTTGACGCGTACTATAGCTATTCGGGCCGGAGCTTGGCAACGTGACTCGCTGTTACACGACGCAGTGTCACAAGAGATTCCGTCAGCATAACCACGCACCGGGGTACCGTCTCGCGGTGCTATGCGACTCGGGCTTAAAGCATTCCAACAGCATTCGTGAACTATCTCAACTTCAACAAAACAAAACTAAACTACGAAAACTAGTCTCGTTGTAATTGTGTTTCAGTTGAAGCTGTCGTATCATTGAGTGAAAGTTGTGTTTTTTTGCAAGAAACTCGTGCAAACCGTTGGTGAAATCACACAAACACAAGAGAGGTTTTTTCCGGAAAATTTTTTCGCCAAAACAGAGCAATAGGTGTTATTTTCTGCACTGCATCTGTAACACCTGTGTAATTATTTACAGTGTGTGCGTAAGCGTATAGCAGCCTGTGAATCCTGTGCTGTTCAGGGAGGGAAAAAAAAGCAGGCCGGAATAAAAATACATGTTGATTGAAAAAGGGAGAATTACGACGCCATAGAAAACCCATGACAACACACAAATTCACCGGGGGCGGGGGATAAGAAATTTGTTCTGCTGTCTGCTGCTTATCGCTTCAGTCGACGCTTTCAAGTAAGCGAGATAAGACAATGTCTTGTTGGTGAATATATTGTCACATTACATAATATAATTACAATATTGATAGGTAATATTAATAAGTAGGTGATTTATTCATAGATTGATCATGGTTTGATACATTGCAAGATTCAATTGTAATTATTTTCAATTCAAGGAGTAGAAAGACTTGCGTAACCGTCTCATGCCGATTCTCGTGACTCCATTAGCCAACCCGTAGGACCGCGGCGAGACGTCCCGCCCCCCCCCCGTCTGCCCTTTTTTTTAAAAAAAACCTTCCCGGTTGGTTGGTTTTTTTCCCTGGCCGACTGCTGGCAAATTATTGGAAAGTTGCAAGGTAAGTTTTGCGCTGTGTTTGACAAGCTTGTACCAAGTTTATACTTGCTCGAGGGTCTCGTGGCCTTGATTCTTTGGCTTGTCTCTTTTGTTATTCCGATGTTGTTGTCCAAGTCGTACTAATGTGTAGATTCAGCTTTTCATCGGGTCATTCACGATTCTGATTACGAGTTTGGATTTGTAACTTTTGAACTTAAACAGATTTGTTTACCTGCGATCTAAATTTGAGAGGTAATCTCAACTAACCTTTTAGCAAATTACTAGTTTTAGTTAAGTATTGTACTACTGCTTCTGTCTATAGTAATCAAATAGTTAATCGATTACTACAAGTACTCGATACTGGTAATCGATACTTAACCTACCCACCTCATATCTTCATATTAGTATGAAATTTAGTCTTACGTGCGCATTGTAATCTGCGACTAAACTACTAGTTAGTTAACTATTCTTCCTACACACTACAGATTGTAACTAGCGAGTTGTACTAATAGTAATCAAGTAGTTCAAATACCAGTGACTAATCGATATTCGTATATCTTTATATAATTAGAGGTTTACTTTGGTTGAGGTTTTAGCCTTGCGTTTATAAGTGTTGGTACGTTACTACCTACGACTTTAATTTGACAGATAACGGTTAATTAACCTTAAATTAAGCCTTATTAGCAGATTAGTTAACTATCCTTTGCTCTAAACTATAGGTAGTAACTAGCTAAGTGTACACTGCACTAATAGTAATCAAATAGTTGAAGTAGCATACTTGGACTATAACGTGTGAATCAACCTATTCAGCTTTTTCATTTGGCCAATTCATGTTTCTATTTTAAGAAGTTGCCATCAAGCCTTGCCTTTCAGGTGTTTGTGCGTTACAACCTGCGACTTTCAATTTATTTATTTTTTAAAAAAAATCTTTAATTTAAAGAAATTTTTGTATCTTGAAAATCTATTCCTGTGTGAAGGTCTGCTATAAACATGTCGTCCACGCCACGGTTTTACGACGCCTCTCGCACAGCAACGAACCCGGGCCATGTAATGACGTCATCGGGCGCTTCAGCCAACGGATACGCGGAATCTTATTCGGTGGTGGACGCGCCGGAAGGCCCCTCGACGCCAGCGCGCAAGATCTGCGGAGTCTGCGGCGATCGGGCTAAGAGTTTCCACTTTGGCGGACTGTCGTGCGACTCGTGCAAGGCGTTCTTCCGGCGTTCCGTCCAGAACGACGCTTACCGCAACTTCCAGTGCTCCTACGACGGACGCTGCGTCATCACCCTGTCGACGAGGAAATCGTGTCAGTTTTGCCGGCTGCAGCGCTGCTTCGCCATCGGCATGGAGAAGAGCTGGGTGATGACCGAGCAGGAGCGCCTGCAGATGATGAAGGCCCGTGCTGAGAAGAAGTTGCGGCTGCAGCAACAACAGCAACAGCAGCAGCAGCAACAACAACAACAGCAGCAACAACAGCAACAGCAGCAGCAGCAGGAGCAGCTGAAGAAGGAAGACGAGAAGAATAAGCAGCAACCAGTGCAGCCTGCTTACGAACCGGATATTTCTACGATTGGCATGTTTCTGAAACCTGAGGAACTGAAGGAAATTGAAGGAGTCGTACTGAAATACATGCAGTCCTATCGACAGGTTCCGTACGATGACGGACTTAGGTAATTTGTAGTTAAATTTAACTATTTTTATCTTTGAAAGATGTTACAGTTAATTAGAGGCATTAATTTATCTATTAATTTAAATAAAATGAATAGGGATATAATTTCACAAGTTTAATGTCAGTAAATAAAGAATTGGCTGTAAATTCAGGTTTTAGGAGAAAAAAAATTACTTGAATTAATATTTAGCCCGTCGTTTCGTATATCAAAATGGAGTTGTTTTGTTTTTCGCTCCTGTGAAAGACGTATTACTGCAAAGTTGCCATGACAGGGAAAGTTGTTTTTGAAACGCTGTCTAGAAATACCAGTTTCCTGAGTAACTAATTAGACGTATACCGCCTACAAGGTCGGCCACGGTATGAGACTGTCACAACCGAAAGTGAGTGGAAAGTACAGTCTAGAGCAATCAAAAACGGTTCTTGCTGGGGGGGGGGCGTTGATCGCGTATAGCACCCATGTTTTCGCAGTTATAAAAACCAAAAAAATACTGAATGTAGAGCTATTAGCACTTTCTTTACTAGTGAAGTTTCGTTTAAATCGGGCTGTTAGTTTTGCCCAGAAAAATTCTACAGTTAGAACGATCCGTAATTCCCTATCATTCAGAACCCATTTTTTGCTTGACTTTGATCGCTTGTGGCACCCACAGTTTCACAGGTATAACAACCAAAAAAATACTTGAAGTAGAACTAGTAGTACTTTATACACTACTGTAGTCTCATTGAAATCGGGTTGTTAGTTTTCCCACAATAAAATGTTAAAGTCAACAAAAATCCATCATTTCCTCCCATTCAGAACCCTTTTTTTTGGGCTCTTAGACAGTACGAAAGGAATGGATAAGAAAATCTCGTTAAAAGATGAAAAGAAAAGATATTGAAAGCATTCGGTCTGATCGAGAACCTTGAATTATCCCAATTTATTATTATTCTTTTCCAAATACCGAAGACAATGCAAGGCAAATTATTTGTATGTGGATGACTGAGCAGCAAAGCAAGAACCGTGAACAGCGTTGCATACTCGGAATAGATTGGAATTATAAGTCATTGTAAATATACTTTTTAGTATAATGTTACAAGAGGGAATGAAATTAAGTTAATGACGTGGAAGAAATGCTTATTCAAAAAATTAATTGGGTATTTTCTTTTATGGTGTGCCTGTTATTCTTCGTTCGTTTGTGTTACCTTAGCGTTATTTTCTACCCATCCGTCTGTCTATCCCGTCTATCCCCGTGCCTGTCCATCTATCTTTCCATTTTACCTATCTATCTATCTATTCATCTATCTGTCTGTCTGTCGGTCGGTCTATCTAGCTATCCGTCCATCTATCTGCCTGCCTGTCTGTCTGTCTAACTATCCAAGTTTCCGTCCATCTGTCTAACTACCTATCTATTTATCTATTCAATCTATTAATTAGTGTGTTCAAACTATTTATCTACCTGTCCGTCTATCTGGCTATTCATCCATCCATCCATCTATCCGTCTATCTATCTATCCATCCATCAACCCATTTGTCTTTCTATATATCTAGCTGTCTATTCATTTGTCTACCTGCCTGTCTATCTAACTCTTCAGCCATCCGTCCATCCATCCATCCACCCATCCATCCATCTATCTATCTATCTATCAGATCTACCCATCTATCTATCTGTTCATCCATTCATCTATCTATCTTTCCAATTCAGCCATCTATCTATCTATCCAATTCATCCATCTATCTGTTATTTGTGGTTTTTATTTGAAAGGCAATATGACGTGGGGCGGCCCGGTGTTCAGGTCATCAACATGTTCACCACGTTGATCCAGCGATTCGCTTTCTTCTCGCGCCTGCTGCCTCAATTCGCCGTGCTGCTGCAGCGTGACCAGGCCATCCTGCTGCGCGGTGGGATCCTGGAGATGTGCCTGCTTCGCGGGGCTCTAGCTTTCGATCCGTCCCAGAACCGATGGCCGGATACAGCTTACGCCCTTTACCACGACGCTCCCGTCCTGCGGATGGAGGACGCGCGCAAACTCGTCTCCCACAAACTCTTCGACATGCACATGGAGTTCATCGCCTGCGTCCAGCGGATGCACGTTGACGAACCCACCATCATGCTTCTCCTCCTCGTCGTCCTCTTCACACCGGAGAGGCCCGGGCTGCTGCAAATCGACGTGGTAACCAAATACCAGGAGTACTACTCCAACCTGATGCGTCATTACATGGCGTGGCGATTCGGTCCCGCTCAGGCTACTCGCCTCTTCTCCAAGCTGCTCACCAAAATCAGTGACCTGCGCGAACTCAGCGATTCTCACAACCAGTATCACCTACGGCTGGCCAAGCAAGAGGTCAACGAGATCCAGCAGCAGCTCGGTAACCTCAACCTGAATCCCTACCCCGAGTGGAACGTAGTGAGCGAGGCTCAGGCTGCTTCACCTCAGTCGCAGAATACGGATCTGGAGGATCCGCAGCAGCACCTGCAGCAGGAATCGCAACAGCATCCGCCGCAACACCCACAACAGCTTCCGCAATGGTCCCCTGCAGAGTCGCTTCAGCAGCCTCAGCGCCACCCGGGCTACAGCATGACTAGCATAGCCAGCAGCTCAACCTCTACCAGCCCGTCTGTCTGCAGCAGGCCGCATTCGGAGGAAAACTTCGGCCTGCAGTTCATGCACGCCATGCAGAGGTCGCTCACTCAGATACTCGGTACCCCGCACTTTGGCTACGAGTGGGTCACTCCAGCCATGGAACTGGGGCCGTTCCCGGGTTACGAACCCTACAAGAGCTGCACAGTAGAACCGGCGCACGGTAGCCGTCACGACCCGCCGGTTTATCCAGCGGAGGTCCCTGCTGCTGCGGTAGCGCCGCAACCTCAGACCCTCAAACAGGACGAGCTTTCTGCGGAACAGCTGGCCGAATTCCGCGACGCCCTGGAAGAGTTCATGGACAACGAACACGGCGATTCGGTTCTCAAAGATGACGTCTTCTTACTGGAGGAAATCACCGTCAAACCGCTGGTTACCGTCAAGCAGGAACCGCTGACCCTATCACCGGCAGAGGTCGACTCGCCCGTCCTAGGGTTCTCAGACGCATCTGAAGAGTACAATTTGAACCACCTGGTGGATACACCTTACTCATCGCGCTAAAGCGAACCACCCTCCCGCTGTACACACGAGGAGACGCCTGGCGGCAGGAATGTCAACTCGGCTACCCGCGACCTTTTATTGATCCTCCCTTGTTGCATAGAGAAGCCCCGCGAGATGTCGTTTGTTGTTTTCCGTTTACGTGCCGTTTTCTTGGATATTTCAAAAAATAATAATAATAATTTTAAAAAAAAGACGACAGAAAACCCAACTGCTCATACGACTTGCCTAAGAAAAAATACGTAGAATTGGCCTCGACCTTGAACCAAAGTGCGGCTATTTGACCACGATATGAAATTCCTCTGTCTCTATCTCTCTCTCACTTCAGCCTCCCTCTGAAATGTCTAGTCGGTTTACTGAAATGGAGGAAAACGGCTATACAATGCAGTGAAAAAGTTGCGTGTTTTTGTCATCTACATATATTATCTGGACCAAAATGAATAGGACAATATTCTGTTCCCTCTCACACTGAGATTCCTCTCATCCCCGCGGGAAGAAAAACGACCGTTTCATGTTATGGATAATGTGTGCGTATATCGATATATAAACACGAGTTATGTTTGATTGTCTGAATATGAATAAAAAACCATATATACCTAATAACAGGGTAGTAGCTCGTTCAGTACTACCGAACATCTGAATTCGTTTTAATTTAATCCGGGTTAAGAAAAAATGCTGTACCCACGTTTTTAACTTCATCGTTCCACGCTGAATTCGATCCCTCTCCCATTATTTACTTGCGTGATTCCTGCCCGGATACGCACGTCATCCAACCATTTTTTTTTCCTTCAAATATTTAATTTTTTTTGTAATGCAAGCAGATTGGCCCATTATTGTTTCTCTGTTTCTCATATTGACTGGAATATGTTGTATTGGTTTCACTGGAGTGTGTAATACCGAAGTGG
>JAIQCU010000403.1:0-52979 GCA_022114935.1 Leptestheria dahalacensis | reverse complement strand
CGGGCAATAACTTGCTCTAAAGTGGTTTACATTCCCTCAACTGAACGTGGTGTATTACACTGCAACATATATTTTTGGGGAAAAAAGCGAATTCTCGTACCTCAATAAAGCGAACGTGAGCTCACGTATACACTGGCGGGAATCGTGCAACCGAATCTAGAAGGTCTCCATGGCAACCCCGTTCGGTCGCCATCATTGTTACCTTGTTCGATTCCAGAGTGAGGGATACGTGTCATGATTGGATGAAGGAGGTTGGTTGCGGATTTCACTCGTCTGTGAATCATTCCGACTGCAGAAAATACGCAGAAAACAAGAGGCGTAATTCATAAGAAAAAGATGAATGCGTGTAAGATTTTGGGTCATGACGCAATGCACTCTGGGTATTTCAAATGCTCCGTCCCTGAAAAACGCACTCCCACAGTCCACCCTACCCAAAAGGACGGTGGTAGACACAAGGCCGCTTTAATTCACGCCACGTCACGTGACGTCAGCCAATTGCGTCATTCAACACTGCTCATTCACATAAGCTCCTCCCCTCTAGTCTCTTTAAAGGGAAAAAAGTGCAGAGCGAATTAGAAAAAAAGAAGATCCGAACAGAATCTAAATTTGGCCAAGTCTTGCGCAAAACCAGAATATGAAAATAGAATAGGAGCAAATAAACAAAAAAAAGGGAATTTTCAACCAACAGCATTCCAATCCTTTTTCAAAACCGATTGCCGTTTGATTTAACGGCGGCCAAAATATCTCAAGCCCAAGTCGGAAATAGCTCGAAACCGAGTTGGGGCTCCTGGCGTAGGAATCGGTTATTTCGTCAGCATTACCCTCTTTGGTATTTCGTACCGTTGACCGAATTGCGCTGTTGCCTCACGTTTCATCTCGTGCCTGACGTAACGGACGCACCCAAAGCGCCACCTGGAGGCGAAAGTTGGCATTACAATCTAAGTCGTCAAAATATCGCGATACCTCAACTTTAAAATGTTCTACTATCCAATTAAATCAAGCCTGTATGATTCTTGTATTAAAGTATCGGAATATGGAAAGAGATTCATGAATTGAAATCAGCGAGTCCGCTAGGTGGCGCAGATGTGAAAGGCAGAGGTGGTAGGCGAAGATAACGGTTGAGGCGCTCCTTTGCAAACGGGGGCCATTGAGGAATCGTTCAGTTGGCGACTGCATCAGAGACGCTCAAAATGGCTCCGGCATCCTTTGTTTTCTACTAGATCCTGCAAACTAGAACGAGTTTGTTAAAAAAAGGGGGGCGGCCCAGATTTGGACCGTTTGAAATTATCCAGGAGTTTGCTTTAACACACTTCTGTCTACGTGTTCTGTTACGTTTAAAAGAGAAAAAAACGAGATTTCTGTTATCAGTCGAAAATAACAAAAATCAATCAGTCCACGCCTACGGTACCGAATTTGGAGACGAACAAAAGGAAAAATCGTCAAGTCCGCACCCTTTTCATCGCAAACTCGGCAATCTTCCAGTCTACTAAAATTTAGAAACTACGGTAAATTAATTTTAAGTGATGGTCAAGTTAACTGCGTAAATAAATGGTGCAAGAGTAAGTAAGAGGGGGGAAAGAAAAGGTGAAGCAATGGGCGGAGACTGTGTTTCCGGATTTGGCAAAACAGGGTACCGTTTTGTCACCGCCCCCTTCCCTTATTGCGCTAGGGATCATGCATTTCACCGTGTTGCACATATGTTTCCTGTAGATTTAGTCATAGTTAAGTAATAGCTCTTCAACAAATCTTATTTTTCGTCTTCTATTGCAATTTAGGCACTAAGCCGGCTGCTGTGATTCTCGCTCTCGTTAATTACGGGGGCAAACTTTGTAAGAAAGGAGAAATAAAACTGCTGTAATTGGTTGGACTAATTTATGAAGCTGCTAATTTCGTGCCAAAACTCAGGAAGAACACATCATTTGAATCATTTCGGCCAGGAAGCTTTTCTTTGATCCGCGTCATGTCGCCCATAACCCGCCGACCCTCCGTGGGGCTCGACATCGAGGTTGCGAACAAGCTAAGGGACACCAGCAGCAAAGCGTCGCCGTTGGCGGAACCCAATACGTTGAGCCCCCTTCTGTCGCCACCCACGCTACCCAAATCACAGACCCAAACCGTTTCGGCAGCCGAGGTCACTCTGCTTGCCGATCGTTTCTTGTTACTCGAGCCTCTGGAGGGAAGTTCCATAGCGATGACGACTCCACTCTGCCGCTGTGTTGATACGTGCACCGGGGAAGAATTTGTCTGTCGAGAACTTCCAGCAAACGTTGAGAGTACCACCACTCTACTGCAGGCGCACGCCAGACTGAGCGACTGGGATGGTATTACACCCGTCGCCCACGCGGTGAGCGCGCTCGACAAGCAAGGGAAACCCAAAATGTTTCTCATGTCGCCTATGTCACACGGGGACCTGCACGCGTATCTGAGGAGCAAGAGGAGGCTGAGGGAAGCTGAAGCCCGCAACCTCTTCCGCCAGGCTACCCAAACAGTCGCAGAATGCCACAATCGCGGAGTCGTTCTGACAGACCTCCGGCTGCGAAGATTTGTTTTTGCTGATGCTCAGCGGTAAGATGTCACAAACCTTTCCTTAATCAACCTACTGCTTTATCATGGTTGATGAAGACGAGTAAATGTAAAACAACTTTTTTGTTTGCAGAACTAAGATTCGTCTAGAGTCTCTGGAAGACGCGGCGCTACTAGAACATCCCAAATCAGACGACTCAGTTTCAAGGAAGCACGGTTATCCCGCCTATGTGACTCCTGAAGTACTGCTGAGCCGAGGTGGACGATATTCGGGCAGAGCGTCTGATATATGGTCGTTGGGAATTATTCTTTACACGCTGCTGGTGGGGCGATACCCATTTCAGGATTCGGGTCCGCTGGCTCTTTTCACCAAGATCCTCCGAGGTCACTTTGTCATTCCCGACAATGTTTCTTCGCGAGCCCGCTGCTTGATTCGCAATCTCTTACGTCGGGACCCGATGCAGCGCCTGCAAGCTGCCGACGTTCTCAAGCATCCGTGGTTTTCGGCCACTCTGCGGTGCGATCGCCTCGACATGCTTGAGAGCAACGATACCAATGCTGCCAATGCGATTCAAGGTCATTCAAGGTCAGAAGTGAACAAGTGTGCTGATCAGGTTGTTCCCTGCGCGAATGTTAACATGGATTTTTGAATTTAAATCAGAGAGAGAAAGAATTGAGAAATGATTGAATCGGATGAGAGTTGTAGCGAGTAATGTTTGGCCTGGATGACGTGCTCGAATGTACAGGGTGTCCAACAAGCAACTTTCGTTATTATTATTATTTTTTTTCATACATCGTTTCGTCCTGAGCATTCCTGGGAAGAGAATTGTTGATCATCGATCGTGGCTCCCTCAGTTGTTTGGGTTTATAACCGTCAAAGAAAATTCTGGCTGAGACATTAAACTGCCACGCAAAGCTTTACGTTCGAGTAGATATATACAAGTATTTCAAGACTATTCACCATTGCTTGTTGTACACCTCCAAACTAGAAACCTCCTTACAACATGCGAGTGAAATTTTGATAGACCGACGTCTGTTTTTCTCTGTTTCATTGTATTGTTTTCCTTAATTCCTTGTACTATATCTACTCATTTACATTTGTCCGTTATTAAAAGATCAGTCGCTTTCAACGGAACATCAACAGTTGTCCTTTTCTTTTTATTTACTCAAGCCTTCTGGTTTTAGTGTTCTGTTTTTTTTCTTAAATTCATCTGCTAAATCAAGGTTCACACTTCAAGCGTGCGCGGAGGCCGCCGTGCTCTGCTGCTGCTCGTGAAAGCGCTTCATGCGCTCCTCCAATTCCGGGCGGAAGTGGCGGATGAGACCCTGGACCGGCCACGCAGCGCCATCACCCAGGGCGCAGATGGTGTGACCCTCGATCTGCTTGCTCAGCTCCCACAACATGTCGATCTCCTCGGGTTTGGCGTTTCCTTCGACTGTACACACGAGACGTTAATGAAAATGATACTGTTACATCAATAAACGTAGCCTGTATATAAGTAATACCAAATAATAGTATAATTAATAATAATGAGAACGAGAATTAAGAGCGTAAATGGTCCGTCTCAAATAATGCTTGTGGCGATGGGTCTTTCAGCCTTAGCCGAGATTGAGTAAATACGTAGATCAATAATAATTAATACCAAGTAGCAACAGAATGCAAATCAAAACTATCGACCGTACAAATCAATTGAATGCTCGCGAAATTATTACTAATATACTAATATATAATAACATATACATACAACAATAATATAATAATAACATAATGTAATAAAATAATACGAAATTATTATTAACGAATTAAATAACAATGTAGTAGAAATAAAAGCTGCAGTAAATAATTAATGCATGGCATTATTAATTAAAATTATACCATTGATAATGGGAGTAGTAAATGTAGCAGTCGAGTGAATGTACTAGAATGAATGAAATCAATCGACTGTACAAATCAATAGTCATAGACTGAAACGAGCAAAACGTAGTTGGAAGACATACTGTAATATCCACGGTATCGAAATAACAATAATAATAATAGTTGACAGTAATCTGATATTTGAATAGTAATTTTAAGAAAAGAGTGAATTACCGAAACGGTACATGATCTTGGTCATCCAGCCGGTTCCCTCTCGGCAAGGAGTGCACTGTCCGCAAGACTCGTGCTTGTAGAACTCGATGAGACGAGCAATAGCCCTGACCAGATCCGTCTGCTTGTTCATGACGATGATGGCGGCCGTACCCAAACCGGTCTGAGCGGCGACGAGAGCGTCAAAATCCATCAAAACTTCCTCGCAGACCCTTTTGAACAAATACAGTACAAATAACTTTATAATTAATAAGGTAAACAGAGCACTTGATATCTGAGATTCAACCACTGAAACTAAAACGATAAACGGATAAAACAGTTGCGGCCGTTTTTACTTTTTGGGAATAAGAGGTGTGCTCGATCCACCGGGGATGATAGCCAGCAGATTGTCCCAGCCTCCCGTGACACCTCCGGCGTGCCTTTCAATCAGCTCCTTCAGCGGGATGGACATTTCTTCCTCCACGGTGCACGGGTTGTTGACGTGTCCCGAGATGTTGAAGAGCTTGGTGCCCGAGTTCCTCGGACGACCAAAACCGACGAACCAGTCTCCGCCGCGACGACAGATACTCTTCATAACAGAAATACAATCATGATGGACCCTTGAATCGACGTTTCTCAGACTCTTGCAGCGACATAGCCAACAGAGTCTGAAAAAGAACGGTTAGCAAGGTTTTATGATCAATAAGCTAGTTCCGAACGGGATCCTTACAGGCAGGTTGTATGTTACGAGTGTTAACACAGTTAGCTGTTAGCCTTACCGGAGCAACGGCAACAGTCTCAACATTAGCAACAGTTGTCGGGCAACCGAAGACGCCAACATCAGCGGGGAAAGGCGGCTTAAGACGGGGCTTTCCCTGCTTACCCTCGATTGACTCAATCAAAGCCGTTTCTTCTCCGCAGATGTAAGCCCCCGCTCCGCGGTGCAAGTAAACATCAAAGTCGTAACCGGTTCCTGCAACACGAAAAAGATACGGTCAGTTCTCGCAATGTTCTGTTAAACTAAGAGACGTGAGCGGTACCGCAAGCATTTTTCCCAATGAATCCTTTCTTGTACGCTTCGTTGATGGCGATCTGCACGTTTGAAGCCTCATTGTAGAATTCGCCCCGGATGTAGATATAGGCAGCTCGGGCTCCCATGGCGCGTCCCGCAACCAAACAACCTAAGAAGCAATATTAAATACTTACTCAAATAATACTGTTTGTAGAGATGACAAACCTTCAATTAATTTATGGGGATCATGACGCATGATTTCACGATCCTTGCACGTGCCAGGCTCACCCTCATCAGCATTGACGACGAGGTACTTGGGTCGACCGTCAGACGGCTTGTTCATGAAACTCCATTTCATGCCCGTCGGGAAACCAGCACCACCACGGCCGCGTAGTCCCGATTTCTTGATCTCATCTACGAGAGTTAAACTTATAATTTACACAGAAACCAACAGACCAAAAAACATACTCAAAATCCAATCGGATCCTTTCAGCAAGATTTCTTTGGTTTTGTACCAGTCACCACGTTTCTCAGCTCCGTTCAGACGCCAGTCGTGACGTCCGTACAGGTTGGTGAAGATCCTGTCCTCGTCCTTCAGCGGGCCAAACTTGGTCTGGAAAAGAACGATATTAGCAGCTGTTATGTAAACAAAAGTTATGTAACACAGAGATCCTTGAAACACAAAGAACCACTAGTTGCTAGCGCTAAAGTAACTGTAATACGTACTAGCAGCTTGTAAACCAGCAGAATTAACTGGAAGATTTGGATTGGAAAGCTAAAGGAGAATATACCTTCTGCGGGGGAGCACTTCCCGCTGCCGTGGTGTTGAAGCGGACAGCTCCGAGGCTCGTTACACCTGCGGATGAAGTAAAGCGTTTACATTACTTAATTAAATTTGATATAACATGAAAAATAAATTACATTTTAAACTGTAATAAGATAAGGTGCTTGTTACTACGATGATATTGAATATTAGACCTCAGGATTACGGAAAAGTACAATTATAGACGGCGAATCGAACAACAGTAGTCGGTAGGACAAAATGTCCAGTTTTTTACGGTTTGCTTAACTTTCATAAAACACTTAAGTTAAACTATGAGTTTGTAGTTGTTTTGACAAATTTGATTACCTGAGTTGACCCTTACAAACGAGTTAAGTTTAGTCAACGCCATTTCTTGTCCTAGACCGTGGCTCAGAGCAGCCGACTTCGACAAAGCTCTTATAATCGTCAGCGAGCTATATAACTTCGCCCAACGCTTCGGTCAGTGTTTCCGTTCCTGGTTCCAGCAAAATCTGATTGCAGTTTTAATAATCAATTAAAGCGATGTAAAAGATTAAGATGAGGAAATAAACACTGGAGGAATACTTTAAATCTAATTTTATTAATTAGATTTCGTAGACGGTTTACTTTGTGATTCAAAGATGTCGTATTGAATGCAACTCGCAAAGTCGGCGGGCGTTTCATTTTTCAATTATTTGAAGTCGCATTTGAAACCCAAATTGAAAAGGAAGTTGGTTATAGCAGACAAGACAGCTGATTCCGTCAAACTTCGTTTAATTAAACGGATGAGCAGTTTTATACTCCACTCGTATTTTATTGGTTGAGATAAACTAATCTTAGCCACGCAGAGAGCAGGCCATATTAATATGTATCAGACATTTGTAACCATTACATATAAAATAATTTTCAATGGTTTAAGGAAATATCAAAATTAATTAACATAAGAATCCCCTGCAAATGATATGATGAAGATATTATTCGACAGTGAAACGATGTCTCAGAATCAGAATGACAGCACAAAAGAAAAGAAACAAACATTAGAGACTTTTTACAATATTATGGAATCAAATACAATACTTCGGCAATTAAACTATATTAGGTTATACGATTCGAATTAATTTAAGTAATTTTTAGCTAATTAAACGGACAACTCAAAAAGCGAACGTCGTTTCCTATAATGATGATACGACCAGGACAGCTCAAATAGAGCACAACAAACAATTCCAAAACGCGAAAAAATTCCTAAAACTTCAGTCAATTAGAAAAAATACCTTTCAACTCAATATGTTAATACGTGAACACATAACATGTTAACAAGT
This sequence comes from Leptestheria dahalacensis, assembly GCA_022114935.1. Classification (NCBI taxonomy): domain Eukaryota; kingdom Metazoa; phylum Arthropoda; class Branchiopoda; order Diplostraca; family Leptestheriidae; genus Leptestheria; species Leptestheria dahalacensis. The sequence continues at coordinate 45,279 of JAIQCU010000403.1, read as the reverse complement.
AAAAGAATTGGACGAAGAAAAAATCTTGAACGTAGTACACAATCTGACCGCTAGGTGGCGCTCAAGTGCTCCAGCTACCGGAGCCCTGGGGGCGTTTCGCTGAATACAAAGCCCCAAGATCTGTGAAATTGTCAAGGCAACCCCGTGTCGATCTTTCACATCCTTCAACCTTTTTCATGTTTCAGCAGCGACGGATCGAACGAATCTCACATCTCATTATGTTTAGTTGCGCGTAACGGAGCATTCTTTAACCCTTACAGAGGAATCTCTTATTGATTCATTCAACTCCAGTGTGTAATCTCGTCTCAAGTATCTTCCACAAAGAGGTAAGAAAGACCAAACAACGCCAGTGTTATGGGTCACTGAGCGTGTTTTTCGTGACTACTGGCTTTCTGAGCGTGATTCAATCAGATCAGTAATAACAGTTGCGAAGCCTTTACTCCAAGGCCGTTTCCGTAAAGCTTTTCAATTGAATTCGTGGCCCTTGAATTGCGAAGGGTATATTGGAAAAATTGCGGGACCTTCAAACGTGATTGGTCCCGTTTTTCCTCGTTAGTGCAGCCTTCATGAATTTCTGATTGGGACCAGTTTGGAAGAACTGGGTCACCTTAACAAGGAAGGACTGTACTTTGCATGTTTTGAATGACACAAGAGGTTTTCAGTCCAATCTCCGGGAACTGTAACAAAGGAAGCGGAAAGAATGGCCAGTTTTTTTAATTTAACATTTTTCAAACTCTCTCCTTCCTTTTCAGGAATCTCGCCACAATGTCGCTCGACTGTGGGGCTACGCTAGTGAAGTACCTGTTGTGTCTCTTCAACTTTGTCTTTTTTGTAAGTGCGTTTTACAATCTTTGAATGAATAATTAATTCTGATAATGTTTTTTCTCGTTTCCAAAGTGGGCTGGAGCTGCCGTGTTGGCCGTCGGAATCTGGCTGGCCGCGGATCCGAATTCCTTCGTAGTCGTGCTGAAGCTGGCACAGGAAGAAGTGCTAAATGTAACATCCTTTTCACAAGGGAAGGGGATATGATTTACGAGGTTTTAAACGTTTATTTTGATAGAACTTTACGCATCCTGGTGTAATAGAACAAGCTGCCTACCTGCTAATCGCCGCGGGCTCCTTTGTTTTCGTCATCAGCTTCTTGGGTTACTGTGGAGCGGTGAAAGAATCCAGAATACTGCTCGGCCTGGTAATTGCGTGCTCACTTCTTTCGCGTCGATATCACCTTTCATTGGTTTTCTCGTTTTTCGTGGTAGTATGGAGCGTTCGTGCTGCTCATCGTAGCTCTTGAGGTCACTGCGGGAAGCATGGCTGCGGCTTACAAGATGGAGGTACGCAACTGCAGAGCTACAACTCGTACACGCGGGCAGCTTTTCTTTTCCCGATAGTCTTTAATAATTTGTAATCCCGCTGTTTTGGTTTTCCCAGGCCGAGCGGGAAGTCAAAGGCTATTTGAGACAGACGCTGCAGCAGCACTACAGCACCCCGCAGCAGAACAACGCCGTCACCCTGGCGTGGAACTTGATGCAGGCCCGGCTTTCCTGCTGCGGTGTCAACAACTACACCGACTTTGCCTCGGCCGCCCTGTGGCAAGCCAACAAGACGTCGGGTCAGCTGCTTCCCGAGAGCTGCTGCGTTCTGGAAGGCAACTTTGAGCTGATGAAGCCGGCTGATCCGGACTGCATGAAGCGCCCCTCTATGCAGAATTCCTACTATATGAGCGTAATATATCCTAACCTAAATATACTCTAATAATAGCCACAGGCAGGTAAATACGTGTACAAGTAATATAACGACGATATGTTATGTCTGGGTCAGTAAACATACTCCAGTATAGTGTACATGTATGTAAGTAATATAACCTAAGCATGATAATTAAGTAATATAAATAACCTCTGATAACCCAGACAGTATAAGTAATATAACCTAACCTAACATACATCCTAAATTAACTATTTTCTACTGATACTATGAATCGCTAAGTGTAACTACAGTCTAGAGCAGAAAAGGGGATAGGACTGGTACGGAATCATGAATCTTTTTACCTTTAGAATTTTATCTTGGCAAAACTAGCAACCCGATTCAAACGAAACTTTAGGGGTGCATTTAGTACTAATAGAGCTACTTCCCATATTTTTTGGGTAGCTATATCTTTGAAAGTGTAAGACTAATGAGCAATCAACTTTTCCAAGCAAGAACCTTGCTTGTTGATTGGACTAGACTGTACATAATATTTTGCACACGTTAACTTTTAACATCCTGAACTGTTGATTACCGTATAAAGTATGTAAGATGTTCGTGTAACCTGATGATAGATATTAAGTTAATGAAGGTAAAAAAAAACTGAAGATTGGTATGGACTTGTAGGGCTGCTATGCACGTGGAATCGAGTGGACAAACGCCCACCTGCACATCGTTGTCGGCGTGGGAGTGGGACTGGGCGTGTCGCAGATCCTCGGAGTCATATTCGCCTTCTGCCTGTGCCACGCAATAGGCAACGACTATATCAAATGATGAGAACGGCGCCACTTTTCCACTACCATGTTGTTTGGTCCGTTGGTTTAAACCGTTGTTGGCTGTCCGGAATTGCCAGGCTGAGTTGTGACGTCATGTGCCTTCCCCTAACCCCTACCCACCCACATTTACCCTCGTCGTGTTTTCGTCGTCGTCGTCGTTGAATAACTTGCCAGCCCATTAAGAAAAAAACGTGTAAAATTAAAATTTAGTTAAGTTGAATGTTTATCAGCATCTGTATATGCATTTAACCCACGGCAACTAGACGTCAGAGTTTATTTTGTTTAACCAAGTTTTTGTCTCGTGTCTGTACTTTTATTATTTAAAAATTTTTGAATGGAATAAGACTTTTTTTTTCCAGCTTTCGATTCCGTCGCCCTGTTGATGTAATGAATACGAAATGTCGTGAAAATCCATGTTTTCTCATACGTGTTTCTAAGACGAATACAAGTGTATTAAACTTTAAGTTAAACTAGCCTTGATAACCTAACTAATGCCTATAAATTTACTCATTTACTGATTCTAAATAGAAAAGTCAGAAAAGGATTACAATAGATCCGATAGATCAATTTGCTTAGAAATTTAATTAACATAGCTGTTTTAATTGGCCATTTATTAAACTTAAATAAGGAAATGAAAATGGATAGATCAAATGTGTTATTATTCGAGGGGAATAAAATGCTGAAAAACAAAGACAACTAGTAAATACCAAAAAAATAAGTAGCATAAATTAGAACCATAGTTTTCTATCCTCAGTGCGACTGTCATCATCGTGAAGATTGCTGTTTAGCTATCGTGCTTAATATCTTCCAAGTCGAGAAAGCCCAGCACGACTCGGGGTAAACCCTCTAACGGGGTGGAGCTGACGCAGGTTCCGGTGAATCGCTGGCGGAATGCCAAGCGCGAGAGCCACGTCAGAGACAGGCAGTGGCGTGTCACGTCCTGGATCAAGCGTAGCGCCTCCGGATGACAAATCTCGGCCACGGCTTCCGGACGGCGCAGCCACGACTGCACTGGACGGTGAAATGACGCCCCGCACGCAATCAACAACTGTAAGAAATTGCATTTCCTTAGTGCATTTACCATAATTCAAGTACATTTCCCAGTGTAGCGTATTGTCCACTTTATAAACACTACAGTGAAAACTGTCTGGAAATATCTTTAGTGGTTAACTGTAAGCAAGTACCGATTATTGATATATCGATACTTTACCTGTGTAGTAAATTTACGTATGTGTAGTTAGAGATCTACGAGACAGATATATACCTAATACATTATAAAGTAATACTGATTCGTTACTTATACTGACAATGATAACCATCAGGTATCGATAGTTGAACTATTATTTTTCATCGACTTTTAGAGATATCGTTAGGAATCAGGTATTGATAATTGCATACGACAATATCATCATAACAGCCATATCAATGTCTACCTTGGAAGACATTGGTTTCTTTCACATTCATATTACTTTCATCAGACGGACATTGCCGTCACGAGCCGCGTGGAACAGCGGCGGAAATCCCAGGCGATCCATGGTATCGGGTCTCGCTCTATAGCGCAGCAGCTGGATGGCGCTGCCCTCATCATGTTCCAGGACGCAAGTGTGCAGCGCCGTGTGACCTAATCAATCGATGTCACTTTGACATCAGTTTATTTAGAATTGTTAACCTATAAGGAGATACCTAAAGGGGTCTGGACGTTAATATCACACGACGCCTCTTTCACGAGGATCGAGAGAATCTCTCTTCTTTCCTGCGGTCCACCCGAACGTACTGCAACGTGGATTGGGGCCAATCCGGCTTTGTTCAGGGCGTTAACATCGGCGCCAGCTTGGATGAGCAGACGCACCAGCTCGGGATCCGTGGCGACGGCACCCACGGCCATGTGGAGAGCCGTATTTCCCAAGTTGTCGGTAGCCGCCGGATCGGCCTGGTACTGGATCAACAGCTTAGCAGTCTGACTGCACCCGTGCATGCAGGCCACCAGGAGCGGCGTAAGCCCGTCCTGGTCAGTCTGATCGACCAGAGCACCACGCTGAAGTAACAGTCGTGCCACCTCGGGAGACGATCGCTGCGCAGCCCAGTGCAGCGGAGTCCGGTTCTGCTCGTCAACTGCGTGAACGTTGGCCCGGTTGCGCAGCAACAGGTCCAGCAGCTCCGTGTGACCTCGGCCGGCGGCCAAGTGCAGTGGCGTCTGGCCGCGACTGTCGCATTGATTCACCGAGCAGCCCCATTCCAACAAGAGACGAACTGAAATCAATAACATGGCATTTAGAACTAATACAATCTAAATATCTAATTGTAAGAAACAAACAACGATAAAAGTTCAACGTACAATCCAACAATGAACATATAACTACTGAATTCCGCAGTGCCCGATTATCTCACTGGCTTTAATTAACAAACTCCTTTATAGGGGAGCGACCGTGATCTATTTAACTATCTAACTATTTCATCAAATTATCGTCAAAAGTCCAGTAAACGAACCAGTTGTGTCCTAAAATCAATATCCTATATCCAAACCAAATATAAGTATAAACAAACAAAAGTATGAATGAACAATTTCGGTTAAACAACGAAACCTTGACACACGATCCGATATCTTGTTTACGGTCAATGTGTGTCTGATTCTGATTATGCGGAAATGCAGAGCCGATGCAGACAATAACAAAGAGGTCAATGCCCTTGCGTGTTGCAGTCGTGCCCTCACGTTGCAACTTGAAAACATCCAAAGGCCCCAACCTTCAACTGTCTCACAACGTCTTAGTTTTATTTCAAACCTAACCTGGCCGCTATTCCAATAAAAGCACAAAACCAAACCTGAATCCAGTTATAACTGTACCTGTTCAAACTCGTTTCTTTAAAAGAAATCTCAAAAATTCATTAACAACAAACTACGGGTCTGAAAAATTCGAGCGGAGCAAAACCTGTTCCTGCATTGAGAAACACCATTTTGAGTTGCACGGAACATTAGTACAAAATCAAATTTTATTACATAACACTAAAATGTATGACACTGAGAAAATGGACCTTAACTTAATTAATTTCAATGATTATACCGAGATCAGGACTGTCGCGTTCGACGCAGAGACAAACTGCCGGTCGTCGCACGCTGCCAAACTTGAACCGGGCGTCGCAGTCGACTCCAGCGGCGAGGATTTGTTTGGCGCGTCCCGTGTCGTCATTCTGGATGGCGACCAGGAGTTGCGATTGTAGATTCCACCAAGCGACACCCATCACGTTCAACTGTCAACTGAAACAACAATTCTTAGTTGCACCGGTCTGCATTCACGCTTTTCAAATGTCCGTTAGAGTTCATTCAACCCCTTTTTTGCGCCTTGGTCCATCCACTGTGCGGGGGAGAAGCAACCGAAAAGCCCGCGGACAGATTGACCTTGAAATCAAGGTCGCCCGTCCAATGGAGAAGCCGCTCGTCCCAACAGGGCAGCAGTGTTTCCACTTCACGTTTCCCATGCTGGTCATACCATTCAATGTTATGATTAACTTGAGTGTAATTAACATTAATGAGTATGCAAAAACAATGCTACCATACAATGATAGTAAGATATAGTAATAGCAGTACACATATTATATATAACTTTATAATGCTATCATTATTGTAAAATATGTACAAATAAAAATAGAATCAAAAGTAATAAGTGGTAATATTATAAATATATCCAGATTTGGCATTCTTCCAAATGTTCGGTTTGAATTTCACGAGTGGAAACACTGATGGCGCTGTTATACCAACAACCTTGTGGGAAAAAACGTGACCTCTGTGACCTTGATTTGTCTGACCAAAAATAGATCTAGGTCAATGCTGACCTATAGAAAACGAAGGAAAAACGAATAGGGATAAGGTCAATAGGTCACCTTCGATCAACGTTGAACTGGTTTCAACGAAACCAGACGTTGCTGCTGTACCAGTGTTTCTATGGAAACCCGTTTGTAAACACAACGTTAAAAAAGATAACAGTACAATGGTTTTTACTTACTGAATTGTATTTGTTAAGATGGTAGTGCAGGTCGGTTTGTGCTTTATGTAAGATCTGTTTAGCTGCACTTGTGCGCAGCGTCAGCACTATTGCAAGAATAAAACACCAAAATACAAGGTTTTTTGTTTCGCTGGTGGGGATCTCCCTCGTGAAACCTGCGGTCGCCCGCAGGCAATATTTACAGCCTCGGAAAATTTGAATTTCCTGGAAGCGTGCATTCGTGGCAACGCCATCTAGCGGTCAGTTTTAGAACTAATTCCAGGTTTCATACTTGCCCTTTTAGCAGTCACGGTATAAGCTTGTGTTATTGATGCTGGTACAGTCTAGTGCATTTAGAAAAGGGGTTGTAACCGACGAGGAATTACATTCATTTACAATCTGCAAACTTTAGGATTTTACCTTGACGAAACTTGCGGACCAAATTGAACGAAACTTTGGCAGTACATTAACTATAACTAGGTCTACCTTCAACATTTTTTTAGGTTGCTATATCTTTAAAATTTACCGGGCAAGAGCCCTTTTTTTTACTGCTTTAGAATGCATTACCACGGTGCTTACTGCCACTTCAGGTACTAAAGTGCAGCCGTACTGAAGCAGTTTAGATTAATAATAAGGAATGTAGTAAATAGTAGCTGTTTTGACGGGGAATGATCCCGTGCAAGGGACTAAAAGTGCTGAAGATATTTTGGTGTAAAACGGGTTACTTTTGTCTAGAAAATCGCCGGTATATTTTCTCTATAGGCTATCAAGATCAGCTGTATTTTCATCCCAAGTTCAATCCAAATCTCTAATCTGAAAACTGAATCTTAAATCTCAAAGGTTTACCTTCCGCAGCGAGAACGAAACCTCCCTTCTTGACGGCAGCATCGCTACTGTGAATAAAGTTGCTGCGGTCTTCCGGGTATCGATTCAGTTTATCAGCAAGTTTCTTAAAAATCCCCGTGGTTTTGCGTCTTCTGCGTGTAAACTCAATGTCTCCGAATCAATTACGACAGACTTGAAGCGATCCAACAACATACTACGGATGGCAACTTCTTCGATAGAATTGACCAATGGGTCAACTTTATGAGCAAGTAGGTTTTCAGGGATCCGTTGTCGGAGTTGACCAGAAGTATACTGCAGCTAGAGGCACCACATCGCGGCAACAATTCTCGCTGTCCTGTATTTGGAGCTGAGCTAAGAACCTATAGCAAGAATAAGCTCAACTTATCAAGCCCGTAGTTGTTGGTGTAGTAAGTTACTGAAAACCTTTCTCTACCCTGACGCGCTGCAATTGTCTTCGGATCGAAACATCCGCTGCAGTGCGTGAATAGTTTCAGCAGCAGACAGACAACAAGTAGCGAGCTGAAGAAGCAGTACCAAACCTCCATCAAAACGACCAGTTAACCTGCTTGCAGCTGTTGAGTTCTATATACGAGTTATCTCAATAGCTTGAATGGTAAAATGCAGGCCAAGTAGCTTATCTCTCGGCTGGGGTATAAGGAATGATTAACGTGAAACCACCCTGTGCTGCTGGGAATACGAGATCCGACCCCTCTCGAGGCAAGCCTTTTGATCCTTCATCATAATCTAGGACCACCAGTTCATACCTATATTATAAAGTGGGCTTCGCTATAAATCACAAGGATCTGAAGAGGTTAAGACAATGACCAGAAGTACGTGAAGTTAGGGTGCCGGGCTCGTACAGTCTAACACGAAAAGAAGTGTTCTACTAGGTGGAATATCGCAGTTATTCGCAAATTTCATGATTTTATTTTGGCGAAACTAACAAACCGATGTAAACGAAACTTAACGAGTACATTAAGTACAACCAGGTCTACGTGCGTTAGTTTTTGGGTTGCTAGATCTTTGTAAGTAGAGGAGCAGTAAGCAATCAACTTTCTCCCGGCAAGAGCCATTTGTTTTGGGCCCTAGACTGTACCCAGTTTTATCGAAAGTACTTCTAGGTTCTAGGTAACCAGTCCCAAGATGTTTCCCTTCCAGAGAGTTAGTTTGTCGCAAGGTAGAATTCAGTATGGGCTATATGAGGATCCTAGAGAACTTCGTGAGCATTATCGCTGCTCCAACTATATATGAGATGTTTCATAGATCCACGTCTCGTGCTTGGGCAAAAGTATCACGGATCTGAGAGGATTCTTCGAAAAGTTGCCATACCCGACTGTCCTTTCAACGACCATTCCTTTGTGAAGGTTCAACGCGAGGTTTCGACTCTGCTTTGAATCACCATAGAGTATAAGATTTCAAAGAAAACGAATCAGTGGTTTGAGTGAATTAGCAAAGATTTCCGTGCGAAACTACCCTCCTCGATGCGAGAGCCTTGGGTTGTTTGAACTTTAGCTGCATTGTTAACGTCTTCCTTTGGGTGGTCGATATCCAGTGTGTACTTCAGTTGCAAATGCGATGAGGAAGCAATGAGGGGTATTGTCAATCTCAAAGAATGACAGTACAGTTGTCACAAATAGAACATTTCCAAGAAGCTTTGATAACCACGGTATAAGGACGAATCAAACGTGTATTCCATATTATCGTTGTATGAACCAAAATGAAATTAAGTGCAGCAGTGTTGTAACAGTAGTTGAAAGAGAGAGGTACCATTGATATCTGGGATATGGGAAGGAACTTACTACCTCCTCTTGTCAACAAAGTCGACTCTAATTCAACACGTAATACTAAGAAAGATTCATCCAAAGTTAGACTTGAATCTGACTGGGGGTAACACTGGATCACGATGTCATTGTTTCAAGGGCGATCAGGATAATTACACTGGAAACGCTGTTATGTTTGTCACACGCACCTTCCGGACAAAAACCGTCTGGAAAACGTGACCCTCGTGAGACCTTGATCAGTCTGACTGAAAACAGAATTAGGCCAATGCTGAAGAGAATGAAAACCGTGTATGAAAGGTCAATATAGAGTCTCGTTTATTTTTTCTGATTAGTAGTTAATTTGGTTTACAGAAAAACCAGACATCTTCGTTTAAGTTTCCATGGCAACCAACACCAAGTCTGGAAACCAGTTCATTCCAAGACATGGTGTGGGTGCAATCATCTCGAGTAACTCGCAACAACACACAACGCCATCTAACGGTCATTTCCCGTACTAAATGCAATCCTACCATGCAGTGTAATACTAAGCCTCTGCAACTAATTAAGGGTTCTACGTTTTGTCAAAGCCGTTGAATGCACTCCCGAGTAATGAAGTAATTCGCCAGCAAAAGCTGTTATAGCCAGCAAGTGACCAGCAACGAAGATGATAAAAGCGCTAGCCAAGTCGTTTAAACTTAGTTGGGTAACTTTTCGCTCCTTTGGGTTGAAATTACTGCAACGGCTCGCCCTGGGAACGTATTTGCTCTTCCAGTATTGTCTTAGCCCGAAACTGGCGGTCTCCAGGATACTGTGTAGGACAGTGCTTGGTTATAAGTTGGTTTTTGTGTTGACGCTTAACTTACTGAATGTCCAGAGTATTGCGGTAGTCATGCGGACTGTTCAACGGAATGACGAAACCGCTGTAAGATGGCAGATATCTCTCTTTAGCCAGGGTCAGCTCGCAGTTTCGGTGTTTCTTATAGTCAGCATCCAGGAGCCAAGCCGCTTCCACCATAGACTAAGAAAACAAGTAGAAAATTGTAAAAGTCGAATGGACAAACTGAGAGAATGTGAATATATTTGTACTTCCGACAAAACAGTCAAGAGTATTTCATATTAAAGGCAATCTGGCAATGTCGCCTGTTGCAGCAGACGAGTTTGGCACAGTGCCATCACAAGGCGCTGTAGACACTATAGTTTAAGAAAGTTTACCGCAGCGAGGACGAAACCTCCCTTCTTGACAGCAGCTACACAGTCATCGCTGTTGTAAATAAACTGGCATCGGTCACCTGGGTATCGATTTAGTTTGTTGGCCAGTTTCTTGTAAGTTTCCGTAGTTTGCGTCTTTCCATAAGCAAACAGTATTAACTTTATAATAAGTAGGTTGTGTTGCAGCAATACATGATGGATACCTGAAATACGGTTTGAGGTAAAGAACGGAACATGGTCTTCATTCGTAGGTCGTCCCGGTTGGCAACGTCTTCTATCGAATTCACTAATGGGACAGCTTTATGAGCAAGCAAGTAGGTAATCAATGATCCGTTGTAGGCGTTGACTAGAACTACTGCAGCCAAGCACCATATTGCTGCAACAATTTTCGTTGTCTTGTATCTGCTGCTGAACCAAGAGCCTGGCAAGAATAAGCTTAACTCAAGCCCGTAGTTGTTGATGCAGTGCTAGCTATACCTTGACTGGTAATGATGGACAGTGAATATGTCAAAGTCACTGAGAACGTCTTAAAACTCTCACGTGTTGCAACCGTCTTTGGATAGAAACGTCCACTGCAGTGCGTGGATAGTTTTAGCAGCAAAGAAATAACAAGAAGCGAGCTGAAAAGACCGTACCAGACCTTTTCAAGAAAATCGCTTCAATGTTATGTTCTTAATCATAGACTGAACTTTTATGCAAATACCTCAAGTCGGAATGGTAAAATGCAAGCCAAGTAGTTTATCTCTAGTCCAGGGTAAGGCATTATTAGAGTGAAATCGCCATAAGCTGCCGGGAATACAAGATCCATAATTTGATTCCGACCTGCATTTTGCCCAAAGAAAGCCAGTCCGAGATGGATACTCTGAGATATCAACAGTAATTAGAACCCCCAAAGTTTTCTTTTATTGAAATCATCCATGATCTGTCGTTTACTCGATTTTTAAACTCTTGCGGCAAACCATTGAATCGGTCCTTGTATTCAAGAGCCATCAGTTCGTACCTGTTTTGAAAACATGGTTCAAGTTGGAAACAAACGAGAAAATTTTTGGAAATAAAAATACGTGAACGTAAGGCGACGGGATAGCCAGGAGATGTATTCCATGGCTTCTCCACGAACTCCTACGACATTGTTCTGTTCATCACGGTCCACAATAACATCTGGCGGATCCTTGACAGAACCAAATGTCAATTAAAACTTGTGCCAAGTTGCACCAGTTTCATTCAAAGTACCTCCAAGTAACCAATTCTGAGGTGCTTTCCATACAGAGAGTTGGGTGTCGCTAGGCAAAGATGAATGAGAACCAAGAAAATCCCGGAGGGCTTGGCAGAACCCATCGTTTAGTGTGTGACGCTTCCAAACCTACAAGACTTGAGACGAACGGATAACAAGGTTTTATAGTATCGCAGCTCTCGTGTACTTCACGGTGGAAAGGACTGTTGACTTCACGAGCTTCGTTCAACTTTTAACAATCAAGGGTGTTTACTTTGTAGATCTGGTTTCACCTCTAACCCTTTTTATGCTGATTGGGAGTTACCGTGAATGCTTGATCGAAATCTCAAAGAAACTGAATCGAATTGTATACCATACCAAAGGTTGCCATGCAAACTCACACTTCCGTGCAGGAACCTTTGGCCCTGTGAACTTTGAAGCCCGACTGAACTATTTACGTCTCTTAGTCCGTGATGTTCACAAAAGTGTATTACTCATTGGATACTGTCAAGACTTGTAGAGGGAAATTTAGTCCAAAAACACGGATGAAAACAGACATCACAAATGGAAAACATGTCGAAGACGGTTACAGGTATAACCACAGCAACATACGGGTCAAACTACATGCGGAATGATGATGAACTGCAGTTACTGTTTTCTTTCCGAATCGATTTTGCTTTGGCAGAAGCGCATCCTTGAACAGTACTTTTACAATAGACACTGACCACAAGAGGTGAACGAAATACTGAAAAAGTACACCGAGAAATCACAGACATCAATGTAGTCAACACCAGCAACAATGTACATAACTATGGTAAGTTGACGAGTTAACTCAAATTGCCGCAATATGCACCCTTAAAAAAACACGACACATAAGAACGCTGAATACTTGTAAACATTTGATAATATAAAATGCCAGAACTCATACGGACCATCTTGTCGCAAATAAAAACTCTGTTTAGGCTGTTAACATTTCAAGTTATCTTGAAGCAGTCGGCCCTCTAGCGCTTACCACTCAAGTTATAGTCTGACGACGGAAGTCCCTGTTGCGCCATGAAATTTACTTTCAAACTTGGACCTCCTTTCCCGCGCCCATGAACTGCAGGATGGCGTAATCGGTGGGCGACAGTTCAGTTTTCGTACAGGGAAGACCGCTAGAATGGGAGATGGACAAGTCAGCGTAAACGATTGGTTGTTTGGCGACATGGCTGCCGTACTGGGCCACTGGAACGTGAGGAGAGTCATAGACACGACTGTAGGTGGAAGGAGGGGTCCGTTCCCCGGTAGCTGGGATCCCCGTCGCTGCTGCTGCTGCTGCAACTGGCTGCGACGGACTCTGTTTAAGTAGACGGAAGCGGGCTGATCAGCAAAGCTCCTCATTTTACGACTAGCACTACCCAGTCCTATTCTGCTATTTACGCTACACACACTGTGTACTTTAGCTGCCTATAGCAAATACTATAGTGACTTGTCAGCTGCGAGAGCTAGGCTACAATTCAGACACACTGAAACTCACGTGGTACGTAAACAAAGATGCTTGCAACGAGTACAGCCGGATCCAGCTGCAGTCATTCGAAAGACAGTTGGTTCAAACACTGAGAATATCGCATTGCCGTGCTATGAAAGTAGATACTAACCTGGGCTGTGTCTTGCACTTTATTCTTCACGGGTAAAGGTATGTTCTGGTAGGCATGCCTCTTGAGAGTTTGGAACCGCGGGGCTGGCACGGGAACTTCGTGCTTCTCCGCAACGCTGCGTAACGGCAACGTATCCGTATCCGTTACCGGCAGGTTAGCTGTTACCTCGGTTCCTGTTCGAGGAACCCGTAAGGATCTGAACTGGGCCGCCAAATCAGAAGCGCCTTTTGAGTGACGCAGCGATCCGAGAAACGACCCGCGGTTCCGACTCTGCCCACGGGAAGCATCTGTCCCCGTCTGGCTTCGTGCTGATCCGTAGCCCGATGAGCCAGCCTGACTCATTTGGCTACCAGGTCGACTAGGACTTTCCTATGGTAACAAACATGCAAGACATGCGTTATGAATCGACAGAACATGCAGTTTCAGACCGTTCAAGAGCTGCATACAACATTCTATTGATAGAATTCTTACCTTGTTGGTAGGTGTCTTAGATCCGCTGAGAGGAACATTCTCATAGAAGGTTTTTGTTGGGACTTCGGAAGGGGTCTCTAACGGTTTCGTCGTATCGGTTGGCATTGCTATATACAACAAAGTAAGGTTAACTTAGTTTGCAATCAGAAAATGCAAATTATCAATGAATACAAGTCATAAGGACGACGAAAAAAGCTTACCTATCCCTGGCTTCTTACGCTTACGAGAGACTGTGCCATTGTCCGTAGATCTGAGTGTTTCTATTGAACAGAACATAAAAAAAGAAAGACAAAGCGTGCAATAGCTCTTGCAAAAACAGCAGGTTAGCCTACCGCTAGCAGTAGTAGATTTCTCAGCAATAGTCGTCACTTCAGTCTTGTGCTGGACGACATGGTAGACAGGATCGGATGGATTCTGCTCTTCGCGCTCTGTATTCCTTTGCCTCTGAGATTTACGGATGGGTCCGACACGGATGACCGATCGGGTGCTCTCGCTGCCGGAATCCGTTCCTGAGCCAGCCGCCGCCCTTAGGGCCGAGCTAAGCGGAAGCGTTCCAGAGCTGGACAAAGTCAGGCTGTTGACACCGTTGATATGGACGAGAACTCCCGGTTTCAAGGGCCATTTGTGGACCGGCTGAATTTGCGACGAGGTCAAGTTAGAGCGGCCGTCCGGACTGTGATTTGTTAATTTTGCGTGCACATGCGATGGATAAACGGGCAAGGGCGTGCGAGAAATTCATATAATAAAAAAAGTGGAAAGAACGAAAAAAAACAAGACATTGTATAAGAATGAGCTTCCGCCTGAATGTACCATTACTTCCAAAACGCCACACCAAAACCCAACGTGCAGTTTTGTTGCCTTCTGCAGATTAGCCAAGCCCATGAAGTGCGGCTTAAATGTTACACATTACACTCACCACTAATAAGTGAGGTGAGATGATTGGCCTCATCAAGGGAAGATTCAAGACCCTCCGCAGGTAGGCTGCTGGAACAATCTCGGCTTGTTTTTTGTTTAAATAAAATGAAATATTTAAAGAAAACACACATTACTTGGGAGAACCTGCTTCTATCAACTTCTGCCAGTGTCCCGTTCGCTCCGAGGTCGGTTTGGTATCAAGAGGGTAACTGCAAGTTTTGCATACTTTAAGATTTCATACTAGTTTTAAGGATTTTCCTTGTTCTGTCAAATGCTACATGCTGTTAACAGACGCTGGACACTGAACGCTGGATTTGAGTTAACGGGGACACCTTGTGCTTAAAACTGCGCGTTAGGCAATAGGTTGGGCGTTTTGGTTACACGTGTTAGAAGAGGTAGACTTACTTTTCACGTTGCACGCTCGAACTGGTTTTGTTAACTGCAGGGGACAACAAGCACGAGACGGAGGTAAAAGAGGCACATAAATACAATGAATTAGTCCATGCACAGAGGTACTGATTCTTAGAAAACGTTTAAAATGCACCAGTGGTTTTCCTTTTACTTACACTTGTCTTCTGCTCTCTTCCTCCTGCAGATGACAGCCAGCACTATGCAAACAATCAGGATCATCACAACGGCCGCAGCAATGACAGCGATGATTATAACAATATTTTCGTCTCCAAGCTTGGCTAGAAGTCCAGCAGTTCCTAACAGACCGTTTACTGTAAATGTTGTGATTTCAAGTAACCGGTGATCTGACTAATACCTGCAACATTGATTTCACAAGGTGTCGACAGACCCAGTGAATTGTTGGCATAGCAGTAATACACGCCCATGGGTTGTCCGGTAGATTCCAGTGTAAGGATGCTTTGGAGTCCCATATGAACTACATCCTTCGTAATCGTCGTGTTATTTGTTGTCCATGTAAAGTCTACCAGGGCTGGATTGGCTTTCACTTCGCAGATGAGGCGCATCTTGCCTTCAGACTCTCTTAAAGTCGCTGAGCATTCCGGCTTGTCTGTAAATATCGATTAGAAACAAACGTCAGGTTTTCATTCAAGTGTTTCTGGTTAATGTCTACTTACACAGAACGTTAACGTAAGCCCTGGTTGAGCTGCTCCCGTGCTGGTTTTTAGCTAGGCAAGTATACTCGCCAGCTTTGTCGCGAGGAATACCAGTGCTGAACTGAAGTCGAGGACCACTGCTGACCAATTGGTTGTTATACTGCCAGTAGTAGGTAACTTCAGGATGACCTGTCGATGAGCAGTGCAGCAAAGCATTGCTCGAGCCCTCCTCGACGTCGATAGAGGGCGGGCTGATTGTTACGTTCGAAGGGGGGTCTGTCAAATAAAAGTGTCACGATCAAAACGGACGAGTTTTTAAAGACTAAACTAGTTTAGTGAAACTTACATTCCAGTTTGAGGACAGTAGAGCTGCTGATCTCGTCTCCGACGCTGTTAGCAGTTGCTGTGCAAGTGTAGTTGATTCCCTCACGCAAGGATCGAAGCTCGTCACTGTTCCACACGTTCAGGTTGAACACCAATGTGGAAAGGATAGACTCGTGGTGGTTCGCCTGTTGCATGACAAGATGGATTAAATTGACAAGACAATGATCGTAGAACCATGTGTTACCTTGGTATCCTTGGAGATCATTTTATTCTGAATGGAATGCGCGCCAGAACTTTCAAGGAGTATCGAGTTTTTCCTCCAGCGAACCTCGCACAAGGGATAACACTCGACACGGCAACTTAAACTCATCTGCGAGGCGTTCGGCAGCACGGATGAGAACGCCGGCAGCTGTTCAATGAACGTCGGAGGCGAGAGAACGTCGATGTAAGCATCAGCGCTGTCTCCTTCGCCTGCTTCGTTAACAGCAGTGCAAGTGTAGTTCCCGTTGGCTTCCAAAGTCACCGGGAAAATCGTCCAGTTTGCCGTCGTTACTTGCCGCATGACTTGGCCGTTTCTCGTCCACTTGTATTGGGCAGTCGGAGGCTGCCCTAGATCACTAGCCGCGCAGCTAAGAGTTAACTGACCATCTTTGACAACGATGGATGTATCGTAAGTCAAGCTGGTGTTCTCGGGAGGATCTGCAAAGTTAAGATCTCGGTTAGTTATCAGTTGTTCCCTTGATGAGGACAAACAAGTTCTATTGAATTACAGTAGATAAGAAGCTCTTCTTCGTCGGAAAGAGGACCCCAACCGGCGGCGTTCATCGCTTCACAGGAGTAGTTGCCTTGAAAAGAGCGGCCAACATATTCGAGTAAAAGTTTGCTAGGATCCACATCGCACAGATCTTCGTCATATCCCGTAAAGGAGTAGGAATCATTGATGGGGCAGTCGGGGAGTTCTTTCAGCAGTTCGCCGTCCAGATACCAGCGTACGCCGAGGAGCACCGGTGGGTTCCCGCTGATTATCTCGCAGTGCAAAGTGATGTTCGGTCGAAGGCGCTCGTTGACCGGAGTTTCAGGCTCCATTACCAGGCGAACTTCAGGTTTATCTGCGTGTTAGAAATTTGACCTTTAGATCTGACTCAAACTAGTTGTGTGCTTAGGAAGAAACAGTTTACATTGGATCGAAATGAAAGCGACATTCTCCGACTGGCTGGCTCCGACCGAGTTGGACAACTTGCATGAGTAAGCTCCAGTGTCGTTACGCGTGGCGTTCTTGATTAGCAATGCAGGTTGATCCACTGTTGCCCCTTCGTACTTGTCCCGACTGGCGTCCAACTTTTTACCGTCCTTGAACCTAAGTTACCGGAAGACAAACGATTTTAACCGTGCTACAACAGAATAGGTTCAAACAAGTTCAGACCATTCGACGCTCGTTAGAACCGCGGGATTGGCATCGAAAGTGCAAAAGAGAAGAACGTCCATCGACTCGTTGACAGTGACGTTCTCTGGTGACACCATTACCGCAGGAGCGTCTGTGTAGAAAGAGATAGTCCCTAATGAGGCAATTATATTCAATTTATCGCAAGAAAGACGTGGTTTACATTGGACAAGTATCCGCTGGGCAACTTTCTCGGGTCCCGCTGCCATATCTTCCGTCACCGTGTTGCTAGCGTGACACGAAAGGATTTGGCCATTATCGTAGCGCGTTACCGTGTATATAAGGCGACTGCGCGTGATGAATGTCCCATCAGCCTATGGAACGAGATAAAGAAAGTATACAGGTTTAGCCTCGTCTCGTTTTGTTATTTCAGTTTGGTTTACTTGCAACTGGGTGTTTTCGACAACAGCTTTCTGCAACGGCGTCGAGCTGTTGTACCAGGTGATGGTGGCTGCCGGTCTCGCGCCCTCCGCTACGCAGTAGACGACTACGGCAGTACCTTCTACTACAGTTTCCTCCAGGCCGTTTAATGTCACTTGGGACGGGCGAACTGCAGAAAGCACATCATCAAGTTACATTTGTTGAGATCATAAAAGGGAGTCCAGCATTGGAAAGTGACGTACCGTGAACATCGATTTTTAAGTCTGCTTGTAAGGGTTGCTTCAAGGCGGGACTTTCCACTTTGCAGTGCCACAAAGCCCCAATGTCGTAACGCGAGAGAGCAATCTGTAACCGATTGATCCCGGTGACGATCCCGGTGCTATCCTCCGCCGTTGAAATGAAGTCGCCTGTACATTTGAATGAAAAGAACCCAAGATCAGTGAATTTCCCATTGCAGCGTATTGGTGTTTCCTTATCAAGTCAAGTACCTCCGAGTGAATGGGTACCATTCCACCAAGTCAGTTTCGGTACCGGTTTACCACCACCCGAACGACATAGAAGAGTCACAGTGGTTCCTTCATTGAAAGGACCGATCCTTGAGACGTTCCTGATAGCAGCCGATGTTTTCCCATCCTCGAGAAGTAACTCGACGTACTCGGGAGCCGCTGTTGGAGAGAGAGAGAGAGAGAGAGAGAAAGACCCCGATCATGTTATTATATGTTTAATATGTAATCCTTTTCAACGTAGTGTATTGCTAACGGTGGACCATTGCTTACCATTGACTGTCAGCTCGACGTACTGCACAATAGGGCAGCCGTCGATTATTTCCAAGTAAGTGACCTCGCACCGGTACAAGCCTTCATCTGACAGCCGTAAGGAGTCGATGCGAAGTCCCGTCTCGCTGCTGCTGTCGTTTGATTGACGTATGAAGGTCGCCCTGATTGGTTAATACGGCAAGAAAAAACAACTCAAATGAGCAAGAAACAAAAATGGCGTCTTGCTGGTTTTTACCTATTCGACAGGAGTCCTTCCGATCTCTGCAAATGCACAAGTTCACTGAAAACGAAGACACGCTGGGTGTCCCGGTACCATTTGACACTGTGGAAATTGCCGCAGGCTTTGACGTCGATGCTGCAGGGCAAAAAAACTTGTTCGTCTGCCAGTCCTGCGATGTTACGGCTTACAACATCTCCTAAATAAGGAAGGGAAAAAAAGAACGATATTTAGCTGAACTGAATAGAGAATCATTAAAACACGAATTGGCAACGTCGCAATTGAACACCTTCAGTTGCAGACGAAAAGAGTCACTTCTAACTTTGCAATTTAACCGAACGACTTTTAGTATCATATCATGCTACATACATTTATTACTTTGTATTAATATTAATATTTGGGACCATCACAATAAACCAAAGTCTTGTTTTCCAACAGAATATAGGATTGGCGCGAAATCAAAACTGGCAACGTCGCGTCTTTAAGTCTTTCCTAGCAGACGAATCTTTCCCGTTCTTCAACGAGACACTTGAAAGGTCTTTTCTGTTTCTTTTATCGTTTTTTTGAAGGCCCTTGCCAAAGAGAAGACAAAAATCAAGGGAACGGTAGAAAGTCTTGTGGCACTGATGGAATTAGCGGTTAGTGCTAGTGTTGCTCTACGTGGTGGGCAAAAATTTGGCGAGTGAATTGAATTAGTTTTGGTCGCCTAGTGTGTGCGTGTGTCTCAGCCGTTTTATCCGCGAAATGTCTCGCTACACGAAGTTCAGATTTAATCATTTCACTTGTCAAGTAATTGCATACCATTTTCTCGCAGAGTGCTTTTCCTGGAAAGTTTTATGTAAATATGGTCCTTCACAAATTCGTTGATTTAATTTCATGTTAAAATCCACAAAAACAGTAGAATTAAATGACTCTTTTCTCGTAATGTAAACCGCCTCTTATTTTGTGCTAAAAATACAGACTTTAAATAAAGTGCCTGTCTGACAGGCAGCGCTTAATGGCCCAGTTCCTTCTCCGTAAATAAACTATAAATTAGGGAAAGTCTAAACAAATACAAAGACTAATGTCTCATTACTTCCTTCATTTCTTACATAGGGTTTCTTTTGTTGATATATATATAAAAGGGAAACTAACATTTTGCGTGCGTTTCATATGGAAGGTTTGCGTGTCGAATGATACGTTAATTTGTGGATTGTAATCACGCGTGACCTTACCGAGTTGACCTGAACAAGGAAAAAAGGTCAACTCAAGACAGGTAACACGTTTCCATTTCCTTTGAGTATTCCATCAGTTGTGAGCAACAAAAAAGGGGCTTTTTTCTTTTTAACTTAGAATTTTGTTTTGGCAAAACTAATAATTCGATTTTGATGAAACTTTATCAGCGTGTTAAGTACTACCCACGCTATATGCGGTATTTTTTTGGCTACTATATCTTTGAAAACGTGGGCGCCATAAGCGATCATCTTCCCCCCAATATTTAGGTCCCCCAAACGGATAGTTCCTTTATCATTCTTATTAATTCCAGCAGATTTAAGTTTAAACAGTTATAACTGAATGAGCTGCTGGGTCGTGAATGATTACAAAGTAGTCAACCGTGGATAAGATTGCGGAAAAAAATAGAAACTAGATAACCTTGGCTTGTGGAAAACAAAAGAGGGGGGATTGGGAAGAAGCCGCACAAGGGCAGGTGAATACACAGAATAACCCAAGCCGTGGGAAAATCATATCCCACACCAAGCCGAGCTATCCCTTTATCCCATACTTCATATTTACCGACTAGAGAAAGAAGACGCGAAAGAGGAGAAAGAAAAACCATTTCCGGGCCTTGTTTGTCAACCCCCTTCTGTACCCTTCAGCGGTTTCACTCCCATATAGCCTCTTGAAGAAACAGCTGCTGAGATGTCTTACACCGTCTTATTGACACGATTTAAATACTGGATAGATCCTATTTGTTCCTTCGAGTACGGCGTAACGGCGTCTTATTATATATAGAGAATATTATCATGATGTTACATAATATATCAGATGTTGTTCACGGATACTGCCCGGTACTATATGATTACTTTACAGTGAATACTATACACTGCGGTAGCTGTACACATTTTTAACTGACATACAATTATAGCTTGTAAACTACTGTAAAGACCACATAATATTTCCCCAAAAGTGAACTGAATGGGATAGAAAGATATCTATACAGATAGATAGATAGAAGATGGATCGATAGACAGACAGATGGATAGATAGATAGAATAGATATACTGAGCTATAGGTAGGAAAACAGATATTGACCAATTAGGTAATCAGACCGACGGATAGTTAGGTAGATAGATAAATAGAGACAGTGATCGATCGATAGACAGACAGATGGATAGATAGATAGGATAGATATATTGACAGCTAGGTAGGTAGATAGGTTGACAAATAGATAGGTGGATGAATATACAGTTGGATAGATAGATAGATCAATCGTAATGTAATACGTCTTAAACCGCACAGCTTGGCAGTTACAAGTACCGAATTAATCATACTGAAAACCTAAAACTTGATACAGAATCATATGTATCACAAAAAGCTAAGATTGGGAAGCTGTCAATATCCTAGCTCTAGTTTTAGCTTGTGTTATTTGTCCCGCTATGAGAAAGTAAGCACGTTTAATGTTCTCGCTCTCAGTGTGAGATATCGATCGATAAGTATGGAGTCAACTAATTGGCATGTGCTGCCGAATTAGTTAGCCGTTGCTAAATTAGCCGGGGCGCCGCTAAATGAACATGTTGACAGGTTCGTGTGCTGAAAACAGCCGTTTCTCCCTTTTCTGCAATTGCATGTCACCCGGTGTTTCAATGAGCGCACGTACACACATCGCCCCAGTACGATTTTCCCTCAACAATGGCAGCTCTTACAAATGGGCTTTAGTTCAAAGTGCCTCATTTAGCTTGCTAATGTACCTCAGTAGCTTCCTCTCGCTCTTACTCTTTTCCGCCAGAAAAAAAAGGATTTGGAGGAAACCCGTTCAGTCCCTTCCCTCCTCCTTTCCATCAATTGGTCTCCATTACGCCCGTTGTTGGCTACCGAAACCCGTTGACCGATAATTGCAATCGATCCTGGGTCGCCAGAGGTCAGAGGTGAAACGCGTCATTAACAGAGGTCAGTCTGATGAGTCGGGCCTGAATTCTGCCCGAGGTGAGATTCGCTCAGTTTTCGAAGTTTTTTTTTAACAAATTCAGAAAATGGCGGCCCATTCATAAATTCGCCGTAGACGGCGGGAGACTGACACTGTCCTCGGCGCGATGCTTTTCCCGATACGCGTTCTTCATTGAAACCTCAAAAGAACCGCGGGGGACGTGCAGAAATTCTCACCCAAAACGCCGATGGAAGATTTATGACAGGAATTTCTCAGTTTTTGTCCGTTTTCTGATTCAGGTATATACTAATCAGCTATTGAGAGTCTTTTTTTGCGAATAGAATATATGAGATTTGTGATGTCAACGACTCGACTCGACTCGACTTTGGTCTTCAAGTAGGAGTCGAGTTAAAGTCGATGGTACGCAGTCCAACGATGAGTCAAGTCGAGTCAAGTCAATTAGGCCGACCTGAGTCGTTAAGTCGAGTCAAATCTCAAGTCGAGTTAGTCGACTTGCGAAATCACGAGTCGAACCCAGCAATTTAACGCAAAGAACCGAGTCGAATCGACTCAAAAGTCGACTCCAAGTCGATTCGACTCGAAAAGTCAACTCCAAGTCGACTCTACTCAAAAGTCGACTCAAGTCGACTCGATTCGACTTGAGTCTAATCACTTGACATCCCTAATAGGCGAACATGTCAAGGTCAATTATACAGTATTCCAATTTAACAAATAATACTACTCTAATAAAATGCGTGGAATATATTGGTTTTCCAGAATTTGATGAGAAGTAAAATCTAATTTTAATACATCTTAAACAGATAATAGTTTTTCAACTTAGTTATTTTAGATGATAGCCCTTAATAATATTAAAGCGATACAAGACAAAAGCAGTATTCGAATTAAACTTTGATTCCATTGACTTGCATGGAGACACGTTACGTGTTTCAGTTCAAAGGCATTTGCCCCGTTGCATTGATATAATCATGTGGAATTTTCCATTGGAAAGTTGGATATTAATTAATAGCGGTAATTATCCGGGAGTGCATTCCATAGACATGCTTGGGAAACTCGACAATGGAAACGTACGTACTTAATCAGATTCTATGGAACAAAATTGGTCAATATCAACAAATATATAGAAATTGGGTTTTTTTAATGAAAGTAGTTATTAATGTAACACATAATATATAATCACTGGAATAACGAACATAACTTGGATAAATTGACTGTATATCTTAAATAATTAGAAAACTTGTTTTAATTTAACAATATGGTTCAATTTTATTGAAATTCCTTGCTTATCTCGAAGTGAAACTGAAATAAACTTGATGTACATAGCACGGTAACCTAAACTATAATATGACATGATATAATGATATCGCTAACAGCAATTAACTTTATTTGATTGATGTCACTGGATTGAAACAGTATGATAGCATAAACCCCAAAACGATATCGTGCAGCTACATATTTCAGATAACTGGATTAGATACACCGGTACAGGCGCTTGAATTTGGCGAAAGTAATTAAAAGTTGGTTACTTTCGCTCTGATCTCTTTTTTTGTGTGGCGTTTTTCCTTCAAATCGGCCGACGCATATAGGCAAATGGCGAAGTTAGCGAAGAGTCGCTTCAAAGTTGGTCGGTAGTTTCAAGTAAACGAAAGCCCTGCGGGAGGGCCGTTCCAAGGTGCACCGAAACGACGTCGTTTCGCATCCAGGCCGTGGGAAGTTTCATTCCGGTGGGAAAATATCCTCACTCGCTTGGATAAGTGTGTGGGAGCGCGCCTTCGCACTGAAAACCCGACTTGAGAAAACCAGTCAACTTTCGTCTTTCTTCACATTTTACGACTTTCCATCAATTTTCCTCAATTTTATCTTGTCTTTACACAAAATAAATTAAAGGGTGAGATTCATCTGAGATTCTTAATTGAGTCATTAAGAATCATCGCAACCGCTGCCAGAGAAAACCCGACTTTCCTTTGTAAATTCATACGACTTTCAATCAATTTCCAACAATTTCATCTCTTCTTTCTTATACGACAGAGATTCCACTCGAGATTCCTCATTGAGTCATTAAGAATCATCGTATTCAGGATACTTTGACGTTTCGTGAATCAGCGATTGAGGCGCAGCATATGTAATGACACATGGGAGCCTGCGGACATGTGTGAAAACCACCTACGTCGATTGGAAATTGACAATCACTGCGGTGGGTACTTGATAACAACTCTCGGTCCTATAGTTGTTGGGGGAGTCGCGCGGGACTTTGAATGCGTCAAGATTCTTATCGCATAGTCCCTTTAGGGTAAAACGGCGTTCCTTCTCAATTAAGATGAAGGAAGACGGCCTCTTCCTGTTCACTGTGTCATCCTGGGGTTCGAGTTTATTTTTTAAAAAATATAATACAAAAATAGATTAATTAACATTAAATTTAATGAAGAGGATTAAAATAGAAGCATAACCAAAGAAAAAATTACAGAAAACTTAAATATTAAGAAAAGTATTAAAGATCGAGATATATATATATATATATATATATATAAACCGAAAAAAAAACAGAAAAAAATACTGAAACAAGAATCCAACAAATGAAATAATATCCAAGATACACAAATAATTCAAAAAAAATTACTGGAAATATTTTTAAAAGAAAATGGCCAATTAAACGAAAAACAGCGAAGAATAATTAATGTAAACCATTCATAGTTGACGAATCCCACCCCCTGCTAACCACTTCACTTGAAAAGCGTCACTTGATTTATATAATTATTATTACACGGGGGCCCGGGCCTGGGAATCTACTATGAGAGAGTGCAAGAACTCTTCCAAGCATGACGGCCGGAAACCCACAAAAAAAGAGCCCCTTTTGTAATAATTACATGCAGGGCTTTTTCTCTTGTCTATCCTTGTATTTAATTCCCTACGATGATGAGATGATGATTTAACTTTAATTGGAATCGGTAAGATTCCGCGTCTCAGATGATCAGGTTTGAGACCTACTATTAAGCTAACTCCTATAGCTTATTTAGCTCACCTAACCTATAGTTTACTATATAAGTACTAGTTTTCAAAATAACAATACACTATTGAACAACTATTTTCCCTTTAGCAAGGTCACATTTGACAAGCGAGTTTTTTAAACTAACCAAATTTGTGTTTATTTCATTTCTAAAATCACAAATCTAAATAATAAGTATTTTGAAATATTAATATTTTTTGAGATAAGATGATTTAAAGTACCAAGGTTATATAACTTTTAACTTTGTTACCTAATCGATACAAGTTAAACGCTAAAAGTTGGTTACCTATCACGTGGCTCATATATGACGTAATCATGTAATTGGAAAAAAATCATTGAATATTGCGTAACGACCAATCTTTTTAATCCAATCACAAATTATACAAATCATCATTTAATTAATTTATTAAAAACATTAGAATTTGCATTTTTCGTAATTCTCAGTTTTCTGGGTCGCAAAGACATTCTTCAAATATTACGTAATGGCCTACCTTATGAGAACGAAGTTTTAATTAATTAAGATTTACGTAATCATCATCCATTAAAATTTTACAAATAAATACATTTTAATGTTTTTAAATTCTCAATTTAATGGGTCGCCATTTCCCGTTTCGTTCGCAAGAGCAGAGGAGGGAGAAACGCCAGGTGGAAAGCACACACGCATCTACATGACCTCCGGCTTTTTCTCTCTTGAAAACGACAGTTCTGGTTGCCCATTGTATATACCTGTTGTGTCCCTCGCATTAGAACGACATGTAGGAATCGTTAAAAACGCAAGAATCACCCGCCGAATCTTTCATATCTAAGGCAACTGTAGAAGTATAAATCAGGGTGTAAGGGTGGGTGGTTTGGCTGGGGCTGTGGGGATTCTCATGTTATTTGGCGACAGTTTAGCGGAATGTTTGGTACTTGCGGTGCGAAAACCTTTGGCCTTGTTCACTCCAAGACCTTTGCGGTTTTGTCGAAGGCCTACAATGCCACCCGCAAATAGGCCTAACAGGCTCATAGGAGGGCAGGGGGGGAGGTTCGCTACTCAATGAACATTCGCTTTAACTTGAGTATGACGCGACATTGCGTAATACCGTCGTAACGCAAGTATGGTTAGTAGTGAGTGTTCATTAGGCGGAATCTATTTTAAGGCGTGGGTGAAATGATGGAATGAATAAAAGTATCTGAACTTTATAATAGTTTGGATAAGTTTTAATGAAACTGCTTTGCACATTCAGAATGATAATGTAGACGTTAGTTAACCTACATGTGTTTGATGTCCCGTGTATTAGTTAATTAACTTAATTACTACATAATAATAGAATTTGATGAATTATTTTATGAATTTATACTTGGCAGTGAAAAATGATGTATCTGTACATAAGACGAACAATAATAGAAGTAATTGTCTAATTTCTTCAACAAGATGTTCAATTTTCTATTCTGCAATTAGATTTTCTGTTTTCTAGAAAGTGTGACGTTCTCCAATCAGCCAACATAGAAAACACAAAAGCAGCAATAACAAAGCGAGAAAAGAAGAATCTGAGGTGCGAAAATCGTGTCATGGCCATCCCATGTATCGAAGATTTACTTGATTCCAATGGCTTCTTTTCAACGCGAACCGTCTTGTTGGAGAGTCAAAATGTAATGATCTGTGGCTGACACGTATAAGACTTCCCTGCTGGAATCACATTCTCTCCCCCCCATGTGCGGTCTTCTAAGTCTTCACGCAGCGGTCAGTGTTATACACGTAGAGAATCAAACGGTATCATCCTATACGATTACGTAACGGCTGAAAGTCTAAACTAGTAAACTATCAGTGAAATCCAAAGTATTTGTACTCAATATCAAATTATAATGAAAATCATGAAGCTTGTTTGCTAATTCTTAAATTTACTGTATGAGTATCAATTAGATCTTTTACTATAGATACTAGATAGATTTAAATAGGTAGATAGATAGATAGACAGATTCGTTACTAGATTTAGTTAGACAAGAGGAAACTAGATTAGTTTGTTGCTTGTTGACTAGTTGATTAGCTGTCGTAGATCAACTAGCTAAGTTGATAACTAGTCAAATGTCATCACGCTAAGGAAGATCGTAGCTAGTTTATTGCTACTTTGAAAACTATAATAGTACTTGTAGTCACTAGGCTGGGTGAGATAGTAAAGATAAGAGTTCGCTAGTTGGTAATTAAGCATCTTAATTAGTTCGTTTAGTTACTTAGTTGGTTACTAACTACCTAGCCTGTTAACTACATAAGTTACTTGCTATTTGGATGCTTTCGTTACCTTTCGCTACATTCTAGCAGAAATATAGTTCGCTAGTTACTTATGATTTAGTATAACTAGCATTATCTTGGCTACTATAGCTAAACTAGCTACTTCACTACGTACCAACTAATCAGTGAATGAATGACTAGTCTAGTCACATAATTCGCTTCTTATATGCTATTAGTAATGAATAGTAAAACTATGTATCCAATTTTATATTCGAGTTAACAAACATACTCAATTTTCAAATTTGGCGCCCAAATGACTATTTACACCCAAAACAGACTGGTTCGTTTTATATTTGTCTGTAATCACCTAATTAATTTACAAAAATGGGCGACATTTTCTGTAAATACAGCCCGTGTCCCTGATTACAAATGCGGGGGTGGAGGGAAAAAGAGGGTGAAATGGCAGTTTAGTGCCTCAAATCTGCAAATCTCCGCTGGAAATCTGTTAAGCCTCAACAAAGACTTTTTCGAAACGCTTCGTTTCACTTGGACCGGAACAGGTGCTACTCGACGTCAAAGAAAGACGGAGGGTAAAAAAGGAAAAAAAATTAAGCCCACATAGTTAGATAGAGAGAGAAACAGAAATAGAAAGAGAGGGCCAACCCCCCCCTCCTCTTCCGCCCTTTTCAGCTTTATACCCTCGAAGCTTTAGTTTTTGAAACATTAGGTTCTCCCTTCATGAAGGTCCTCTTACCTATCATAACGACTTGTTTCCTTTCCCCCCCCTTCCCAATTTATCTTATTTATTCTATGGGTTATTTGAAACGTTGAAATCGCCCTTCGTATTTATGTGCATCTGTGTGTTGTATTCAGCTCTTCGTCCATTCATGAATATTTGGTATAAGCTGGTTTTGTTCATCTACCTGGAACTCATTTGAAGTATCGAATTTCGGATATAACTTGTAAGAGTCGATCAACGATTGAATGTTATTACTTAGGATGTAATATATTGAAATTACACAAGCTGTTTGATTGTATAAACTAGATACTTGTCGGAACCAATTATAACTCGTTGGTAAGTGAGACTTAATTTCGAAGAGTTACTGGATAAACCAAACTAAACATCGACCGAATATACCAATTTATAAGGCAGTACGTATATCCTTCATCAAATCTAATTGTGATTAGAACTATTAATCACGCGTTTCGTCTTAAGTATTTTTTAAACAAGATATTATATCAAATTTAGTTTGTAATTCTTCACGCTGCTTCCTGTTTCCCCCGGACCTCTTTTATGTATCCAGACTGCAGCAGAGAAAGTCAAGACACGAGAAAGAAACGGTATTTCAGTGGCTTTTTTTTTTTAATCTACATTAAGAGACTAATGCAATCGTCGCATGCATCTTAAAGTAACTAAAAGAAACATCATTATCTCCTCTATGCGTTACAAAGAATCATTATGGAATTCCTTTCTGTGTGTTAGGGTTTGGTCCCGCGACTTGAGATTCTCGCGGGATTCCTATAGAACAGAAGAAGCGCTTCTTCCTTTTGGACGCGTGTCAATTATTTATATTCCTGTGTGAGTCATTAAGCGTTAGCGACTATGCGGAAGTATTTACGCTAAATTCCTCCTTTTAGACAAACAATCCAATAAACAGCAGAGAAGACAACCCAAATACTGCATTACGGCTCGAGTCGCTGTAATAATTAGTCAAAAAGCGACGCTATTGCGCTTTTCGGACCATGCGCTATATTCCTTTGTTATGCAGTGTTTTTCCGAACGTCACTTGGCAGTTTTAAATTTCAAATGACATCGGAATTTTAAGGATAATTAATTCGCATTACATCTTTATCAAGAAGATAGCTTACTTCAATAATATTTTATAATTTAAAATAAACGATGATATTAAGAGCGTGTTTTTTTCCGGGCGTGTAGGTGGAAACACGCGTCTGTAAAAGACCGGAGATTGAAAAGTAACGAGGGGTCGTCACCTTGACGGTTTTGCCCTGGATTGGCATCGAATCGAGGCGCGAAACCTCATCCGTCATCTTCAAATTAAATTCTCTTCCTTTTTCAGTCAAATGATTCTTTTTCAGTACTCACTTCTTTCAGGTGTGAAGATTGAAAAGATTTTTTTATAAACCGCCATTTAAGTCAGCCTGTATTAACCTTACTAACCTTCTGCGCCAATAGGTAAATAAGTGTAATATAAAACATGGAATCTGATTTAACCAGTCTGTCATTCTTGAAAACCTTCCTTGGTGATATTCGATATTGAAATTTCCATTTCTAAAGAAGCTGATCATGATCAGCCGTTGAGAACAAGTAGGTGACGAAGATTTCTCCACTTACCGCAAACTGTAGCCAAAACAGACGCCACGAAGATCAGAGAAAACACGGACTGCTTCATCATCTTCTTCAAAACGGGAATCTTGTTGAGATTCAGTTAAGGGCCATGCAAGATTCTCTTTTTAAGTCTTTTGGTTTCGGTGGAGATTTTGAAATAACAGCCAGGCTGAATCGTGTAAAGGACAGAGAGGCGCGAATATGCGTCTGCTCCTCAAGACGCCTGACGAGCGACTGATTCTGAAGGAGACGGCGGGCGGAAGTGGAGGGTGTACCTGAGCTGACACGGGGGCGAGGGGGGGGGCGGGGGCGGGGTTTCCTGCCTACCATCTAAAAGGGGGGTCAGGGGCGTGAGAAAGTATCATACCCATAGCTACTGTCTCCCACTCTACTCTCCCGCGTTTGATGTCCACTCTGTGGAGTGCCATTAACCAGGTTAAACTGAGTGACG
Source organism: Leptestheria dahalacensis (assembly GCA_022114935.1). Classification (NCBI taxonomy): domain Eukaryota; kingdom Metazoa; phylum Arthropoda; class Branchiopoda; order Diplostraca; family Leptestheriidae; genus Leptestheria; species Leptestheria dahalacensis. The sequence continues at coordinate 15,382 of JAIQCU010000403.1, read as the reverse complement.
GGTTCGCGACTCTCGTTAATCTTGCTATTAGTTCTACACCGTCTTAAATCTCTTATTACTCACTTCAGGTTATGACATTTAAATTTATGAAGTTATGCAGCTGAAATCAAGGGGTCTGCAACTTTGATTATCCTCGTACACTCTTGCCAAATATCTGATATTTTATCCCAGACTGTCCCTAAATATCCCTAAACATTCTTAATCATCCCTGAATATCCCTAAAGATAATTAACTTCGCACACCCTTAGACGGTTACCTTAGTAGCTGCGGACCCCTTGGCTTAAACTTAAGAGATCTATATTGTTGTGGTGGGGAAAAGACGGCCGAAAGGGAGATTAACTGAGATTCTTGCACGAATGAATTAGGATTCAGGAATCTGATCTATGTATACTTCCCGGGGGAACCAGAGATTCTTTAGTCTGGAGATTCTGGGTTTCGTTTGCGAACCTTGAACTTGGAATTCAAACCCTATTGGAACAATATGTGTACTACGCAGATGATGTCGGTAGTTTGTGTGAGACTATAGTAATAGTAAATAGTAATAAACTATAATAATAATATAACCGTATATATAAAGCACATGATGTTCTGTTTACTAAAACCTAGACAGTACTGGTGTGATTAAAGTTTAGTCAAAGTTGGTGATCGATGGTCGTTTAAAAGGAATCATACACTTAGTCATTCCGATGAATCCTTGTTCTATAACGAAAGTCGGTTGAAAACATCCTACGTACCGTCATTTGCATGTTGCACTCTGCATTTTATTTCTAAATACCTCTGATTGGTATAGAGTAATCAGCGTGTTGTTATCATTCTTCAATTATATTCCTCATTTATCATTCTCGGGTTGTTTCTGAATCTCGTGCCTTTATATACATGTGAGCACGTCAAATGAATGTTTGGTCTTTCTCTGAACTTGCTTATAGCTATCTGTTTTGTCTAGAATTCTCCATAAGATTTAAAAAGGAGAACGAAGGTTCGTCCTTTTCGAAGATTCTTAGCTCCTTATGATGCTATTTATAGTAGTTTCCATCCAGTCATTTACGCATGGGACAGTGGGAAACATTATAGCGACATCTCTGCTTCAGTCGATGATGTAAGGCAGCGTCACGACACGTGAAATAGTACCGCAGACGCCCGCTAGGTGGCCGCCATTGCGCAACACACCGCAACAACTGATGACTCGTGCAGATCATGGCCCAGGTACATTTTAAATGAACTCATAGGAGGAAATACGTTTGAAGGGGAAAATGACATTGGTTCATCTTTTAAGATCAATCATAATCACACATGAAAATAATTATAAATATAAGTCTTGGCTAAGAATCACAAAAGCAGCGTAGAATATACGGATTCAGTTTGATGGTTAAGAACGATATTACGTCTAAAGCAAGACTAGTTAACTTGATTGCACGGTTTGAATTACGGGATGATATAATAGATCAAGCACAGGCTGATATTGTAACTAGTATGCAAGTCTGCACCTTCATTGATATAAACCTATCCCAACCCAACAACCTAACCTAACCTAACCTAACCCAAAACCTAACCTAACCTAACCTAACCTTGAAGGATTTCATACAAACTAATCACCATAACTAGCACCAGTAAAATGTGTTATATGTAAGATCATTTTTGACAATAAATGTTAAATTTCAAACGACTGAAACTTAAAGAATTTGAGAAACTCTAGTCCCGGCGGTTGGGCGCTAAGACCCCATTGGCCGCGTTGACTACCGGCAGGCGTGGCTTGTTGCATCAAGCATGGCACAGGGTCCAGCGCTGAACAAGCCGGACTCAGTAGCAATACGCACTCTGGTCACTGTAGAAGTGGTCTGTGCATCAGCTATGCTGAACGTCGTTTGGTTGTTTCTATAATTTAACCAAGGTCGGACTCGACAAAACTTGCGAATCGCGCGCTAAATTCAAACCAATAAACAACAATCTTTGTTTTTCAAAAATAGCAACAGAGGAAAAAAAATGAATTGTGCAATAATGTATTCAACGATCTTCTTGTTCACTGGACTCTTAATAACTCAAGGTAAATGCATTACACTTACAGTTTGATTCGTAACACCCTGAAGCTTGGGCAGTATCTACGATTCTCTACCATGTTAATTGGCAAGGATATAAAAGTAAAGGCGTTTCAAACCAGGTGAAGCCGTTAGGACAAAGCAGTAAACGAAGAATAATTTCCATTGGTTCCGATAGATTCATATAGATAACGAAAAGGAAGAATCGAATGATAAGTTGTCCTGTGTAACATTTGTTTACGCCTTCATTGAAGATATGCTTAATGGGAGGCGCGTTAAACGGCTGTTGCCTTATTGACGGGAGCTACCTGTTATGGATGGCCCTAAGGGCGAAATGCCCTAAGGGGTCGGGTCCCTTTCCCTTGAAACCAGGGGCTCCCATTTGTTAAATGGAAACCCGAGGATTTTCCTCTATTTCTTCCAAAGAAAAACACACAGCATAATAACCAGAGGCTGCTATTACTGTACTCATTTATTACTGCGCCTAACGACCACCCGAACAACTAACTTCTCTTACCACCCGCATAGACAGATTCAAGCCCCGTAGTTTGACTTTTACCTTGTCTGCTATTTACGTCTTCTTGCCTTGTCAAAGCGTGTAATGAACTTTACCAAGGGGATTCCGCTGGTGTGTATATCCTTATGTGCAGGGAGGGTGGGGTCAAGTGCCGCGTGTCGATTGTTGTGAAAACGAGAATCCCTGCGACTCTATACCCAAGAATCCCTGCCACGCGTTTGGGAATCATTTCAGGCGCTCGGTGTCTGTTACCGAAGCTGCCGGCTAATGTACCGACACTGACGCAGACGATTTCTCGGCGTTTGTTCATGTAAAGATGAGTAAAAGGCTAGGTATTCGACTGATCATATTGAAACTTAACAAGTGATAAAGATTCTTATGCACGTTGATACGAAATTTACGTTGAAGACTAGAAACTGGGCATTAATATATCAGAGTATTCATTACCCATCAACGATTCAGTCTATAGCTAAACACTCGAAAATTATTCGCTGATCTATAGGAAAACTGGTAAACTCTATTCCAGTTAAATGTAACTGCAGTTATCTATCAAACAAACAAATGACACAGAGAAACATCAATTAAAGCATTTGTAAAACTTCCTGTAAAAAAGCATCATCCTTTTCCTTGACTTTGATTAAACAATGATGGATGACTCCTATAACTCTCTCTACAAAAAAACTCCTATCCGTTTCGCTGTTTGACAGATTGCTAATTACGAAACGGAAGCAGGTGCTTTGCGCAGGTAGCACTCACACAAGCACACAGGAAGAAGTCGAAACGAAATATACAGTTCTCTATCCGGTCCTGCATGTGAGAAACCCACTGCACGCGTTTTAAACCTACCGGGGTGAAACGCACTTTCCAACCGCAACCTGTCCCAGCACACCCGGTGGAAAGTGCGGCGTTTATGACTCGTATACATTATAATGCTATGCTAAATATATATCATAAAAACACGTTTATACGACAAGATAACACGAACAAATCAATAGAAACTTTGTTGTGCTCTCATAGTATTGTGTTTTAAATTTAAGTTTGAATCGCATTTCTATTAACTTTGTGTCATAGTCTTAAAGTAGAAAATTATATAACGTTGAATATGAAGATTACAACTCGCTTCATAAACCTATAGCTATATAGATCAATTTAAAGATGATAAACCAAAAGTTAGATAACAGTTCAGTAATTTGACTACCATTCACCATTACCACGAACATGGTATAGTAAATAGTTTATCCATAGAGCAACAAGTCGAAGCTTCGTTCTTCTAGAAGGTATCCTGGAACAGGTTGGGGTTTGAAACTATGGCTGCCGTTGTAATACAACCGTCGGAATAAAGAACTAGTGGCAGTCGAGGACAATCATTCGATTCACAAAGCGTATCCAAGGGAATTTAAAAAAATCAAAAGAAACAAGGTTCACACACACACACACGCAGGCCATGGTGAACCTTACGCGCGCTCTGTCCATGTATACGCTTGGTTAACGGACCGTAAACAGGAAATTCTGGGACAATAGGCTCTCTGTTTCGGCCGTTTATTTGTATTACCGTCTTGTACAGCTAAAAAAGTAAGGAGAAATAATTGCCTTTCACGTCTCTTTCTCAAAGGTTTAAAGGGAACTGAATTACAAGTCAATTGCGCCTGACGTTTAAGACCAAAGGAATGCCATCGGTGCATTTTAGCTGCAAATAGCTCCTGTCTAAAGTCTGTTCGCCCCCCAAAAGAAGAAACAGCGAGAGGCAAACTCATCCGAGATTTTCGCAACTATCTTGAAGAGGTTTTGCTGGATAACAACTAGTATTTACATGGCGATTGTACTGTTGATTCGTCATGCAACCTCAAGTTCTCGGGGATTTCGAGCCGTTAGTTTAGCCAAAATGAAATTTTTAAACTGACATACAATGCTACCTAAATACTAATAATATGAAAGTTAAATAAAACTATTGGGAAAACAAAATTACTATAATAGTGTATAGCAGATATCGTTTGTGGGTTAATACCTTTTTCGCGAGAATTGCGCAAGGGGGAGCATCAAAATCCGGAAACTCGTCAAACTCGCAACCTTACTGGCGGATGCTAAACATAAAAAGACGGAAGGAAACGTCCGCCAGTAACAAAATCCTCCCACTTCCTTGTAATACATGTGTATGCGAACTCTCTGATAATGGTCGACATAAAAGAAGAATTTCACTTTTCCGGGGGTTTGCATATCAGCACCGAAAAAACGACAAAAAGGCAAGTCGATTGGCTTTTGAAAGTTTCGATGTTGGGGATGAAATTGTGTTTCCTGGTTTCGCCGCTAGAAGGCGCAAACCACCAGAGAAAACTGCGGACTTGCGGTACAGCCAATCGTTTGATCTGTCGTCTGTTAAAAGTTTACTGTTTTTTTAATGAAGTTTGTAATGAACATTTCAACATTGCATCGGCTCGACTTCAATCCGAGTCGAGTCGAGTCGCCAGGGAAAGTCGAAAGTATAACCAAGAGAGAAAGAGAAGGCAGTCTTTTTCGGTTGGTTGTTTTTTCGGCTCTATGGGACTATAAAATTTAATTGAGCGTAGTAAAGCATAACATCCGCCGCTGGAGTTATTAGAGCAAGGTGACGAGAGTCAGTCATTTTGGAAAACAACGTTGCCCCCCAGGGGAGAGTTTTTAATTTGGCCTCGTTTGTTTTATCTCCATAAAATGGGGCTGAATTGCAAAAACCAATGTTAATATAATTCACACAATGAAATTTACACACTGGAGACAATATAAGAGTGAGGTAAATAATAATGTGTGGTGAATATATCATGAATACATGTAAGGAATCGATCTGACGGACCGGTTCTCTCTGTATTCACTCTATAATCAATCCACTGTGTCACAAACTGGTCTTTAACACACGTTATGTAATGCGTTCACGTATATAGAATCCTCTGCTAAGCAATCAGGATCTTGTGAAACATGAAACACTGGGGAGTGATTTTCAATAGTTATGGTTTCCCATTGAACATATGGTCGTGTTAATGGCAGTAAACGCGCGAGAACAAAGGTTTCTCGGCGTTTATGTCACCTTACACCACACCACAGGGCAATCTGTTTCGATTCCCCACGCGCCCCGGGTTTCCCAAACCGGTAAAATTTAATCAATGCGTTGTACACACCTCGCTGTCTTCAAGTCCATTCCAAATTTTTCGGCTAATTACCAGACATTTTATAGATCATACTTTATATCAACCATAACTGTAATAATGCTGTACAAAAATGCGTTATCTGTACCGACTGCCGTTTAGCAGCAACCTTCAGTGCTGCGTACTGCCTAGAAAACTCCAGACGATCAAGTTTTCTAACTTTAACGAAGAGTAATGGCTAAAGCCACGACATTGTATGTTGGAACTGTGTTAGGCCAAGACTGATTGTCTAATAACAAACTAAACAGTCGACAAATCTTGGTGTCTGGCAGTTTCCAGTTAACAGATGTATCCGTGGCTTGGACGACGTCGTCTGCTTGAATTCTGCCATAAGCCAACATTGAGAACAAGTGCTCCCTGTACCGTCTCCCATCTCTAACATCGTAGCAGACGAACCGAGGCGAACTCCGTGCAAGCCAAGACATAAAAGAAACACTAAATTTAATCAAGTCCCAAGTCAGTTATGTCCGTCCGGTCAAAATGCTTTTCTTTTTCATTCGGAATTCCCATAGTCGCGGACCTGACTTTGTCCCAGCTGGATTTTTCCTTTGGCGCGATGTTTGGTTCGCATTGACATACCAAAGTGGAATCAGCGGGAGACTGTGGGAGACCCTTTTTTCTGTCTGATTTTTCACGCCGGGCTGCCAAAACATTTTGGGAGGTCTATTGTGACAAGCAGGGGTTTAAAACACACGCGAGATTCTATCCTTAAGATACTGAAATTGAAACTCTCGTGTGATGGTTATATTTTCAAATCACCTCTTGCGTGGTCTGCTGTTCTTGGTGCGCACCCAAAGCTGTTTTGTTGCTCGTGAGGCATCATTTGTCCGCGCAACTCGTATATGTACGTGTGGGAGATTGCATCGGAATGCCAAGCAAACCAGGGGTGTCTCACATGAACCTTGGTAACGGTCGCTATGGGTCCGCGTACTGACCGCAGGGTGCATCTTAAACGCCCATAACAAGTTTTAACTAATTTAACTCCACCTACGGGCATATATTAATGCATGTAGTAAACAAAGATTAGTATAATCTATGTATCTGTCAATCTACCTAATCTATCTACTCATGCACCTATCTCGATCTATCATTCTGAACGATCTATACCTAATCTGGAACTAGAGTAACAAAGTATAATTTAAGAACATTGTATCTGCATTCTTTCAGCTTGGAATAACCAGACATAACTTGGGTGCTGAACACACTGTTGAATTGAAACCCTATATGCTAGCCGGTAGGGGGTCGAAAGAAATAATGCTTGATAGTTTGGGTGGAGTGTCGGACTTGCACGAGATGCGTTCGTATCTAGAAGCAGAAATCTTGAGAGAGTGTCGAACTGTCCAGACGATGTCATGTTCGCCCCGGCGCCATGTTTAGTCTGGCTAAACCTTAAGGGGCTCCGCGCGGTATCATCATCGCATGCACTCAGCGGGATTCAATTTTTCACCCTGACCATCGACTTTCATCATTCTTTAAAACACATTGCGTCACCACTTGGAAAAACTCCTGTGTTCTTTGCTTAATGTACTTTGAACAATACTACGAACCATAACAAGCCATAGTGAATACAATGTCTTGTTACTAAATGGGTGGTTCAGTACTGTTAAGACTGTGTTTCAGGTGAAGGTCGGGTATCTTTTCAAACCGGTCGTAAAAGCTGTCTGTGCTGCTTGGAATGGGAATGACCAAGCTTGTTTAGCAGATAAAGTATAGGGGACCTGAGGGAGGTCGCGGTTGGCGTAGTTTATCGTCGACGCAAGTCAAATGGCGCGAGTTGGCCACTTAAAAGGTTCCTCTTTACCACCTAGGCAGTAAATTTCAATCCGCCATTACCATTAGCCAACCAAGTGTCCACTGCCGCGTTGTAAATCAAGCGGCCCAAGTTCTTCCCCTAAAAGGACGTTCCCTTCCATCCCCACCTTACATAAACTCCTTGAACTGGCGTATAATTCAGTCTCCAAAACGGTAAAACTATTCTTAGCCCTGTACAATTCTCTAGTGAGAATACTGCCATCCAAGAATAAACTGATGGTCAGTATGACCCCCCAACTGAGGCGTCTTAACATGTTTAGCCATTTGGAAGGTAAATCAGCTGCTGAAAAAAGGTTTTTCAGTTTATTTGCACGTGTCGGCTTGCTTTCGATCTGCATTTCAGAGCCGCGCCGCCAAACATTTGAAAATAAACGACGCTGCTTTTGCTTGACTTGCGAAATGGTAAACACCCACGACGGTGGCATTATATAGGTTGGCTAAAAATAGCTTGTGTATAGATTCAAACCGCGCTTTGATATATACAGCAAGACAAAAACATCCTTCGAACGAAAGTATAATTACCCAGACTTGGAAATTTCCGTTAAAAAAAAATTATCCGGTAAATATCAAAGTGAGAATAGCAAACGTTGGTAACAGATAGATTCTTTGGAATGAAGAAGAAGAGGAAACAGTTTGATGCAGCATACCACCGTAGCAATAAATCACCAAGACACGTAGTCTGTGGTTTTGTCTGCAGATCGTAATCGGCTGATGAATTTTCGTCAAAAAATTTTCTGCAACACAATACCAGGGTTATTACCAACATTTAAATAGAGAATGTTGCGTAAAACTATCAAATCTTTGACAGATCTATCTACATACCATATAGTACGTGTATAAGGAAAAGTCGCGAAAAAAATATCAGATCTTGATTTGGGTGTTCACAGAAATAAGTCTCCGGAAGTTCTATATACCCTGCTGGCCTCTTATGGAACAGGGCACCCTGGTGTGTAACCTTTTGCGACTCGGAGACGCGTGTGGCCACGACATGGCAACGCAGGAGGTCTACTTTTTTTCTTCCCTCCAATGGCACCTTTTCACATTTCTTCCTCTTATCTTTACAATTTTCCAACTTATACCCGAGATTGAGAAAAATATTTTTAGCCGGCAACGCGACACACACCCTTTTTTATGCAATACTGGGACCAAAAATGATTCTATTCCCTTAGAAAGAAAGAAAAACAAGCAGACGTAATATATAGAGGGGGAATTTTTGCGGCGCCGACAGGCTCAAGTGTCGCTTACAATCTTCCATTCATTTATCTTGATACTTGGAAGCCTTTTGTCAATGTAAGCTCCGTCAAAGGAACAGGGGGATTATACTTTCGGTGGTGGAAAATTTTTCAGATGCTTTAAGTAGCCGTTTCAGTTGACTTGAATTTCCCCCCAATTTTGTATAATTTTCCTTTCATCTATCTTTGATGTTTGGAAGCCTTTTGTTAAAGTCAGCTTCGTCAAAGGAAAAGGGGATTAAAGTTTCCGTGGGGGAAAATTTTCCAGATGTTTTAAGTAGCCGTTTAAGTTGACTTGCAGGTTTTTGCTTTTTGGGGGGCAGGGGGTGTACCGCGTTCATTAGAGAGTAAGAAAAACGATAGTTGGGATTTGGAAGACGTGCACAAGACACATGATCGTTACGAAGCAATGAGGCTTCTCGTCGTGGCGCAGGATTTCCTCGACACAACCTCGCATCTGCTCTGGCACAGCCGGTGATTTATTGACCAACAGTGTTGCATGACATCGAATCGGTCAGCCTCGGTTGTTTGTTTTTCTATCACAACCCAACATCGCACTTTTTTCTATGCCCAGTGTACAGTTTGATGTCCACGAGTGTCGGTATATATGTATGTTGGGGTGAATTAAGAGATACCTGAATAGTGGTGATATATAACACATAAGAAAGGTCTATATGTATACTTAACGTTCATTAAGTACTCAGCAAAAGTGGCACCCAGCGCTGGACAGACAGGCTGAATAGGCGGATCTAATCACATGATGTTGTATTGACGTGTGATTTCCTATTGATGGAACACTAGACACCCTGCTACGTCCCACTGTAATCACCATTCTCTGGAGCACCTGAGGTTATCTAATACCGTGCGGTGTGTGTATGTCCCCTTAAACGATTCCTGTCAAGCGTTTATTGAGTAAGATTATGAGGTAGTTCCTTCTGAAAGGACGGTATCGCCATTGGTGGCCTAATAATCGACACATGTGGACAGGTATGGAATGTACGCAAGAGAAGGAAGGTTAAGAGACTCTTACGCCCACTTGAGCGTGTGATATGTCAGGGAGAATTCTGGGCTGAAAGCCGTGGATGGGACTTGTAATACTGCCCTGGTTATAGCAGTCCAGCTTTGATATGCAAGACCTATAATACGGAAGTATGTCTTGTTTACGATTGTAATGCTATAAGTACCGATAGCGTTTTATTGCGGCCATGTTTGGTTGTATGGTATTTACGTGTGAATGATAGTGTGTCGTGCTAATTAACTTTCCTATGTATAATGTTGTTTGGTCTTCAAAAAGGATAACAGCCATTAGGTTGCAACCATTACTTTGGGTAGCAAGATGGCGGTCAACCAAGTATGCTGCAATTGGCCGCTAGATAGCGCTGCATTGATTATTTTCTCCTCGATGTGGAAAACAACCCAACTTTCCTATGGATTATTATCATTAGAGATAAGTTTTTTAAAAGTATCACAGCCTGTCGCTAGATGGCGTTTCAGCACGGCATAGTCTCTATCGAATCGGCCAATGCATTAAACGGTGGGGCTGTTTCAAGTATCCACGAATTAGAGTGAATCTCATGAAGGTTACTTGGGTAAAGTTATTCGGATCGCATCTGGCGAGTTAATAAACGATTGACAGCCGCAATCTGTAGGAGATGATTATCCACTTTAGCACGCCCACTGAGCATCGTATGCCAGAACGCATTGTGATCTGATGAGGTGATAAAAACGCGTCAAGTGTTCGGCCCCCAATCTATATGAGCAGCTGACCCTTGACGATGATCAATTCCTTACGGCTGCTACCTGTCCCTTGCCGAAGAATGCGAGATGGATGGGCATCATATACGTTCCTTTGGTTTAACGTCAAAACAACTATAGCCGTCTGAACTCAGCTTTAAAGACCATAGTTAGTACCTTGTATTACGCTATTGCGGATGCTATTGACAACAGCAGATTTGTATGAAAGTGACTCTTACTACTATAAGATTGCCTGAAACACTTAATACTAAACGCAGTTTTCTTAGTATCCATTGATTGGTGCTGTTTGTACATTCATACACCCTTTGAATATCATATACAGTCATCCATGACTGTATTTTATACTGTTTAGTACCTATTATGATTACTACCTGTAAGTGCTACGTTATTACATTGGTATAAACTACATACAGTTAAAAATCAAGTTAAGTTAGAAATGGAAAGCTATGCCATACTTTGAAACCGGAGTTCTTAAAGTCGATTTCTGGGGTGGCATTGTGCATGATGATTGGAACGTCATGAAACTGGTTTCACAGCAGGGCTAGTAAAATAAGTACTCTAGGAAGTAAATACTCTATCTACTGTTGATATCTACTGAATTGACGGAGCAGAAGCAGCAGTATTCAGGAACGATGGTTTTGAATCTGCCGGCGCGACATTTTGAATACGCTGATGATGAGGATTTCCACGAAAGTGGCTCCCAAGTTTTCACGAGGCCATCGTCTGCACACACAGTCTGTGCGGCTTTAACGAACCTGATTATTCACCTTTGTTGGACATACATAAGGACAAATCGTGACCCGACTGCTGAAACGCTGTGCTCGGTGTAAATGACCATAATACAACATTGCACGCCAAAACTTGAAAAATTTTATACGCCCTGGCCACAAAAATTTAAATTTCGCGCTCTTTCTCATAGTTTATCTTTCCCGTCTTGACTGTTTACTCAGATTCTTGTAATTTTTTACACGCCGTTTGAAGAGAATTTTAATTATTGTCTTTTTTAAGTCTTCAATATGTCTTTCCCTGGTTTGTGCTCCAGTGACTCAGCATTAGAGCCTTCTGAAATCCATTACGCATTCACGAGCGTCATTTATCAGCGGATTCCCTTGTCCTTTTTTCCACTTCTTTGCTTGAAGAGCTGCACGTTATGCAATTTATCACCTCCCTGCCAGAAATTGATCGTTGATAAAAACCTTCGCATCTTCTTTTAAAGTCGTAATCTTGAATGAATCAAGTGATGGTTAGGGACACTATTTTAATCAATATTCGCGTTATCTAGGATCGGATGCAGTGAAAATCAGTTCAGTCAAAATCCCCGCCGCCATTGAAAACGGTACGACTTCAGTGATCCTCGACTGCGACTATTCGATCCCGTGCGAGGAACAATCCGGTCTCGTGGTTCATTGGTTCTGGAACAAACATCCGGAACCGGTTTATCAGTGGATCCCCAACAAACCACCTCAGGGATTGGGTCCGCTGCGAGGTAGGATCAATCTACAGTACCGGGCCTCTGAGGATCCCTGCCGCTCGCACCGGGCCATGCAGATCCTGAATCCCTCGCCGGAGTTGAGTGGCGAGTACCGGTGCAAGATCTCAACCTGGGATGGAGAAGACACTGCAGCAGCTACTATGGTTGTTTATGGTAACCTGCTTATTATAATATCTTGTCACTAATTCACCGCTGATTATAGTTTAGACTACAATTCAGTTGAGGTGTGACTAGCTACTGATATGTTTTAAGGTTGATAAGTTTGGAATGTAGTTTGATGTGAGTGTCTTTAATGTGACAGTTCGTGAAGAGTCGCTGACAGTGTCGCATAGCAGGGTAGCGGGCTCTAATAAGGTGAATGTCACCTGTCATGTCCGCGGCATATTCCCCGAACCCAAACTGGAGTTGGCCTTGCAAAATGCATCCCGCGGCGACAGGTAAGGAAAATATTCCGATCGTATATCTACGTTATTTTAATTTACCTTATTCCATTTTATCTTATCTCGTATACTTGATTTAAATATTATGTTATGGCCGATATGAAGTCCAGTTAGTTTTGTGTAATAGAAGTTTAATAGTGACTGAAACCATTTCAGGAAGATTCTACACAGCCCGACGGTCTTTTCGTCGAAGAGAGACGGAATCTTCGATGTAACAGCGTCCAAGGTGGTGGAGGAAAGACAACTCTACGGTGTCGATGTCGTCGACTGCCTTGTCAAAATACCGGGCACGCAGTACGAGAGCAACAGAAAGATGCTGTACAGTGCAGGTATGTCGATATATGACAGAAATCTTTCCATCTATCTATTATGTCTATTTATCTATCTATCTATCTATCTATCTATCTATCTATCTACCTATTTATATATCTATCCATCTACTTATCCATATATCCACGTATCCATGTATCCAAGTATCCATGTATCTATGTACCCTATCTATCTACCTATTTTTCTATCTATCTATCTATCTATTTATGTATACCTATATATATATTTCAATCTATCAATCTATCTATCTATCTATCTGTCTATCTATCCATCTATCTATCCATCTATCTATCTATCTATCTATCTCTATCTGTCTATCTATCTGTCTATCTATCTACCTACCTACCTATCTATCTATCTACCTACCTACCTATCTATCTATCTATCTAGATCTACCTATGTACCTATCTATCTATCTATGTAATCTATCTATCTATCTTTCTACCTAACTATCTTTCCATCCATTCATCCATCCATCCATCCATCCATCCATCCATCTATCTATCTATGTGTGTATCTATCTATCTATGTAATCTATCTATCTGTCTATCCCACCTGTCTATATATGATTCCGTGCGGGTGTTGTATATAGTATTTGTATGAATGGGGAAAGACCGCGGTTTTATAATGACCTTTAGAATTGACCTCGGATGCACGACGACGTGCGGTGGCCGCTCAATTTGCCCTTGCCCGCCAAATCACGCGGGTCACGCACCTAAATTGTCCTGTCTTCCTCTTCTTTACCTTCTGTTTAAACTCTCTCGGTTATCATCTCTGTACAGCTTTGTTGTTTTCCTTTGTAAAAACAAATCATCCAATCAGTTTTTTTTGCGTTTTTCTTAAACCATACATTCGCTTCTACTAAGCTATTTGCTATTTCTGTTTTCTTACTTGAAGGGGGATATCTTATTTGCTTATGTCTTTAAGGTTTTCATTGATATAGTATCCAGGGAAAAATCTAGTATAGATCGGTTAGTACTAGTTGATTTGGGCTGTTACTTTTGTTGGAAATAAATGTTAATGTGACACGTTATGTTCGGATCCCATATATTTTTAAATTCAGCGCTGTGGTTTGGTAACTACCAATCTATCTATATATCGATCGATGTATCTATCTATCTATTTGTCTGTCTGTCCGTGTGCCTTTCAGCCTATCTATTTATGTATCTATTTGTCCATCTGTCTGTCTGTCTATCTATCCATCCATCCATCCCTATCTAACTATCTACCTACCTACCTACCTATCTATCTATCTGTCTATCTATCTATCTATCTATCTATCTGTCTGTCTATCTATCCATCCATCCATCCCTATCCATCCATCCATCCATCTATCTATCTATCTATCTATCTGTCTATCTATCTATCTATCTGTCTATCCATCCATCCATCCATCCATCTATCTATCCATCCATCTATCCATCCATCTGTCTATCTACCTATCTATCTATCTATCTATCCATCTATCTACCCGCCTGTCATCTTTCTAAGAAGAATGTTTGTTTGCGCAGGGTCTATGGTTGTTTCTGGCGACAGCGAAGTGGCTGGTGTCGGGTTGTGGAGCTTGAGCACGAGCGCACCTTCCATGTCCGCAGCGCATCCGCAACGGACAACAGATCATCTCTGGCAAAGCACGGGTAGAGGAATAAGAGCCCATGAATCTCCTATTGGTATCTTATCCATTGACTCTTCCTATATACTACTTTTAGTCTTTTTGGTGTTTGAACCAAAGAGTATAAAATCATCACGTGAATGTCCGTGCGAATTTTCTGGCAATCAATCGTGAATTAATTAGGAATCATCTAGAAATTAAATTTTGAAACAATTTAGAGATTATTTGAGGAAATGTTTGAGAGTCATCTAAGATTCATTGGACAATCAGTTGGGAATCTCTGGGTTTAATGGTCGCTGCAGAATCATTCAGGAATCTTTAATCATTTAAGGAATCGTGGCAATCATTCAGGGATTCTATCTGAATGAATCTTGTGAATCATTTCAGTCATCTGAAAACCGTGTGGTAATCACTCGGCAACCATTTTGAACCTTTGTTGTAACGACCTATACAAAGTCCTAACCAAGTCCTGTCAAGATTCTCGGTTCTCGAAGTATATATGAATCCTCATGATTCTCAACCGCTATCAAAAGAATGCTATAGAATCCTCATCCGATGCAAAGAACTAAACGATTCTGAAGATTCTGAGAATGGTTCCCAGATTCTTACAGAATCACAATGTTACAGTCATTTCGTGATTCACTCAGGTTGAACAGCACAGCCGCTAGCCACTTCCGTTTTGTTTATTGCGGGAGTAATAGACTTATTAAAGTGACGGTAATGTGGGAAGTATGACACGTCCACTTCCCACGCGTACTGGACTGGACACATACTATGGAAACGCCATTTGCTCAAAAACCATCCCTTCCCGTTTGGAATTATAGTTTCCACGCTGGCCTTGCCGTACTTTCTCGATAAACAAGAAAATTCCCTGCCATTGTAAACAAACTCCCACGATTGTTTTCCGTGAGGCCCCTCGTGACTTGAAATCCCGTGTCCTTTATGTAGAGATACACCCCCTTTTAAATAAAATAGGCAACGTG